>PVLD010009352.1:0-77477 GCA_004027595.1 Dinomys branickii
ATAACTTTTTTTTTTATTTTAGAAACATAAAAGTACAAAAACATATTGACAAACAGACACCAATTATCACAGAAAATAGTACAATCACAACTAATCTATAGACAAGGTGATATGGTCTCAACAGTAGTTGTTGCTTTATCCATTGATAGGTTGGTATTTATTGTAGGAGTGTGGAGACTGCCGCTGCAGTCTTATCTTGTCAGAAAAGTGCCTGAGCTTCAGACAACTCACAAATAAATGCGGAAGCCAATTGGTAAATATTAAATCTTGCTCAAAGCCACTTTTTAGTGGTCACCAACAGAGCCCACTGGACAAAATTGAACATCAGCCATCAGAAGAATTTAAAAGAGAGGGTGGACAAAAGAATCTTGGTTAAGTCCTGGTCATGTGACTCCTCTCTTTGTTACTTTGGCTGTGCACTTAACCTAGTTGAAACTGTTTCTTTGCTGAGGACATGAAGGCAGCTTGAATCTCAGGCTTTGAGAGGATTCAATGTTTTGGTGATTGTGCAGCACCGGATGGAAGATTGGCAGAAAGTAAAGTCTTCTTACATGTCACTTATTAGAATGATTACTATTGACAGTATTGCTATTTACCTTTGAGGGGAAGGGACAGGATTCACTTTTACAGAGTGTTCTTACACTGGGTGTGGCACTCTGAGAAAAGGCAAGATAGCCAGCCTGAGTTGAAGCCTAACTGCTCTTTGCTCAATATATATGAACAAATTAAGACAAAAGCAATTAATTTTTCTGGGCTCACACACAAGCAAGAAGTTTGTTAAAGTCTGAGTAGTTTGCTATGTCTCTGTTGCCGAGCATGTGTAAAGTCTATTAGTCAGTGCTTTACTAGAGAAACAGATATAACAAAAGACATACAAATGTATAAGAAATTACAAGATTGGTCGGCCACAGTGGTCAGCCACAGAGCTGGATGAGGAGCGTTATGGTTGATACATTGTGTCAACTTGGGGAGTCTAGAGGTTTGGCTGAGTGATTCAGCAGGAAGCCAGGGTGTTTGCTTTGTACACATCCTGAGCCTGTGGAAGACGAAGGCGTGGAGATTGTGTGAGAGCTAACATGTCCCCTGGGTGGGGGTAGGCTGTTTACAATGTAAGGGAAGAGAAGAGGCTGCTTGCAGCCATTCTTCCCTTTTGCTGGTTGTTTTTGCTGTGTGCTGCTGCCATGAACAGTTTGCCCTCTGCCATGTGCCACTCTGCCTCTGAACCAACCAAGTATAGACTGAAACCTCCACAAACTGTAAGCTAAATAAATCTTTCCTTCCTTCATTTTGAGCATTGGGTATTTTGTCTCAACAATGAGGAAAAAGTAACCAAGACAGGAGGCATGCAGAGGGTGTCTGCACATGGGAGACTGACGGATTCAGCCCAAGTTTGGAGCTCACTGCAGTGTCCCATTCAAGTCTGTATCAGGAGGCCAATGGGTCTGCGACATAAGGCTGATGAGCCTACACCAGGAGGCTAAAGGATGCAAGGTGGAAGCAGAAGACCCTGCTCTGGAAGCCAGGGATGATGTCCAAGCCAAAAGCAAAGACTAGAGCTCCTCCGAAGAACAGGAGGGAGTCTATCCTTACTCACTTTCCCTTTATACCATCCAGGCAAACAGCTGCCCTGCGGCGGGTCCTCTACACTGTAGGGTGTACAATTGCTGAGCCAACTTAGTTAGGCTTCTAAACATCTCAAGTTGAAACAATCAATCATTTCAGCATATCTCACAGTTTCTTAGAGTCTTCAGAAACATCACCCAAATCTCAGCATCTCCTTTCATAGTTTCTGTCTGGGGTATTCTTTCTCTAACAAACCTCTACCAAATTTGAAATTGCAGTTCCAATATTATCTATTAGGTCCTTCTGAGGCCTTTAGTAAGTGTGGGTTTCTCCTAATGTCAATGTTTATCATCACACTGGATTGAAGGTTTGTTTGAAGCTGCTCTCTGCTCCTCTGAACCAGTACTCTTAATGTGATGTCAAGAGAAGGGCATCAGCATGTGAGCGTGTGTGTGCACACCTGTGTGTGCATCCATACGCATAAGGACAGTAGCACACACAGAAGTAAGGATTTATTCGGCTTTTTCCAATCATCTTGGTGCACATACTGTTTAATGTTGGTTATGAGTTGCCACTTGAGACATGCACTGTATACTGACCCATGCTGCCATGCTGTGTCACAACGGCTTCACAGTGGTAAGGATTGGAGAATATGTGTCCTGCATTATGGTGATGATCATCTGTTTCTGTTCACTTCAGAATTGGCTTCATTTAGAAAATGACAAAGAAACTAACAGAGAAGAAATATTAAATATCTTTTGGCTTTCCTTTCTACTGTGTGTGACAGAACACCAACACCCAAGCACTTTTTGTATGACAACATTCTTTCCAATGGAACCAATGTGAAGCCAAAAATTATGAAGTAGCCAAAAAAAAAAAAAGATGAAGTAGCATCGCACACTTTTTATGCCAACAATGTAGCAGAGTAGTTTTTTTTTCTAGAAAGGAAGGCTGGTGTTAAATAGGCAAAACTTTATGGAAATACGATCTTGATGCAACTGCCTGGCTTTAAAATAGAGACAGGCTGACTGGTGAAAGCCGTGCACTCCAGAAGTGACTAAGGCAGTGTGCGTCTTGGAGTAGACAAAGAGGGTTAAATTAGTGCATCTATAAAGTTAAGTTACCTATTCCATGATAGTAAACCTTAAGAAATTAATATTTTGGGACATAAACCTTCTCTATACAGCTAGTAGAGTGGTGAAAGATGAATTCCTATTTAACAAATCCTTTATAAAATTTCAAATCCATCAACATTTTTAGAATACTCAACAGTTTCTTCTGCAAATAAACCTCATTAGGTACTTTGTGAATACCTGCAGTGCTCAGTGCTGCCGCTGAAGAGTTTCAGTGTTTCAGAGGAGGAAGCACATTTATGCAGTAAGATCTGGCCCATTGCTTTCAATAGCCACACTTGACATCAACTGATGCTAAGGCTTATTTAATGTTTCTCACCCTGAAAGCAGAATATAAACTTTTTTTACCAATCTGTGGTCCAGAAATATGCAGACAACTTGAAACTCAGGGATACTCCTTAAAAGTACTTCTGCTCACACAACCTTAAAATTGAAATGTGAATTCTTAATCCTCCCTTTGCTGACATCAACAGCCTCTCCTCTCTGAGGTTGAAGTTCAGTGAGGTGAAGCCAGTGGAAATTAAAGGACATAAATCGAAACAGTCTTGAAATACTTTGGTGCTTCCACATCAAAAGCCCATCCTGTCCTTCACAAACATGGACTGATACTGTTTGAGCTCAGCTTTTTCCAGTGTATATTACCATCAGAACAGAAAGTCTGAAGGAAAGTGTATGTGCTGCCATGTCATAGACTCTGCTGTAATTTCAGCCTCTCATTCAAGCCAGTGGGTAGTTCTTTGTCACTGAAATTTGTTAGTTTCAGTGTTGGGGCTTAAACCCAGGGCCACACAGATGCTAAATACACATTCTACCACTGAGCTGTCCCCAGCTCCCTAATTTTATTTTCTAACAAAACTAGGGTTTATCCTTAAATTTTACTTGCATACCATGGATTTTTTTTCCTCTATTTTTAAGAATATTGACTGAAATTCATTTTGCACACCAAACCTAATGAAAAGCCACAATTCTTTATAAAAAATTTTTTGAGTCAGTGTAGTAAAGTAAATTGCATATTTCATTTTGTTTATAATCTTACACAGATCTCTTTGGGAAGAGAAGCCACAGCTTTCATCAAATATATGAAACTTCTATAATGTCAGAAGTGTTCAGAAAAATAGCTTGAAGATATAACAGTCTTTGAGAAGGCTGTCTGTAAGCTGCTCCTCCTCACAGCACCAAAAAATAAATAAACTTAATACACAAGGATGTTGGACATACTAGTCATACCTTGCCCATTTTCCAAAGGATATTGACCACCAGTGATGAGATTGGTTGAATAAACAGAAATACCTATGAATTTTAATTGCAATAATTTCCCCAGTCAAGAGAAGGAAGGGAGCTTGTCTTTCAAGTGAGCTATGATTCGGAAAAAGGAGGATATGCCTGGGAAGATGTAACATGAAAATATATTTCCTTTGGTTGATATCACAAAACAGTGGGGCAGAATATGTTTTTTACATGCGTTTCAGTTTTATGTTCGATTGACCAAAGTCTCCAACAGTTAAAATGAAGGTTAGGGTATTGACATTGTTATAGTCTGAATTGTTTCTCCTCAAAAATCATTTTGGGGTTTTAAACTCTAGAACGTAACTTCATTCTTTACAGAGGTAATGAAGTCAAACTGAGATTTTCATGGGAGGAACTGATACAGAGATGCTGTTATGATGGTGAACCTTAGAAAAGGAAGACATTTGGACAAAAGCAGGGACATCTGAAGACCCAAAGTAAAGATAGTCATCTACAAGCCAAGGCAAAAGTTGGAACAGACTGGTTCCTCACAGCCCTCAGAAGAAACCAGTTCTGCAACACCTTGTTCTCAGACTTCCAGCGTCCAGAATGGTATGTGAGAAATACATTTGTTTATCAAGCCTCCCAGTCTGTGGGGCTTTGTGACAGAATCCCTAGAAAACACATGAAGATAAATAAAATAGATCCCAAGGAACCCTAGGCCAAGGGAGTGACTCAAAGCCAAGACAGCCTGGCAGAAATCCTGAGCTGGACACAGAAGCACATTGATGCATTAGTCCCTACAACCAATCGAGAGAAATCTCTTAGGACCCAAAGAGGGACAGCACTCTGACGTTATAAGTGCCTTTATCATATGTTAACTATATTAAGCAATGTGATGCCTCTGCCGTAGGATTCAAGACTCATGTAACTATTTGCTTGTATTTTTTGCATCCAGGAATGCAGAAAAATACTTAGAAAAAGAAAAAGGGAAACCTCAACCCTAGGGGTAAGGCACAAGAAAGACGTGTAAAAGCAGATGGAAAACAAACTTCCTCTTCCTGGGACCACCGAGCTGCGCCGTGTGCTGCCTCTCACGCGGAGCACTGCGAGCGGCTTCCTCTGCCCCCGTCGCCCGGCTGGGGACTGCCGGTGTTCCCTGGCTCCCTGCCTTGGTGTTGCTGCTCTGCTTCACTCACCACCTACAGGAGCTCAGATGTGCAGCGCTCATCAGACTTGGGTGTGCGTCCTGGCTCTACCTCCTGTTTCCCAGTGCATTATTCTGAGAAAGTTGATCGGATTAAAGTCTCCGTTTCTTCAGATCCTAGTGAATCACCATCATAGGTCACTGGGGAAATTAAATGAGAAATTGCCTCCAAATTCTGAGCACAGGCTTGGACTAGGGTAAATAGTCAATAAATGAAAATAAAATTAAAGTATAACGGTAACACAACAAACAAGCATATGGCGTGTGCTATGTAACACGTGGTGCCTTAAAAATACAAGGCATGTCGATGCTTCATCTTTCCCCTTTGGTAAGGAAACGGAGGCACAGAGAAGTGAGGTAACCAGCTCCTGACCCACAGTCAGTGCACAGCGTGCCTACAACTGAAACTCGGGTAACCTGGCTCTAGAGGTCCTGTGTCAAGCTTTTAGACACAAAGTAAGTATCCATTTGTATCCATTGTGCAGACACCACCCTCAACTCTCCCTGAACCTAAGTCACACAGCTTCTAAAGATCCGGCCAGGACAACTCTCAAGCGCCTTCAATATGATGCTTTTAAGACAAAGCCTTCCTACTCTGCTCCTTCTGCAGGAGTGCAGCCCTGGCAAGGAACCTGGCATAAAAGTACACTCCTTGACTCTTACAGAGCAATCAGCCCATCATTATCATTATTGTTATTATGGAGTAGGCCTTTTTGAGGCAGGGTCTCCCTATGCAGCTCAGGCTGACCTTGAGCTCACTCTGTAGCCCGGGCTGATCTTGAATTCGCAAGGATCCTCTGCCTCAGCCTTCCGAGTGCAGGGATTACAGGCGTGCGCCACCACGTCTGGCTCTCGGCCAGGCATTGATTCCTCACCCTGTCCCCTTTTTCCACCTCTAACACACCTCTGGTTCAGGGCTTCTTCCTCTCTGCCTCATGTAATGGCAATGGGCTTCTAGCTGGTCTTCCTGCCTCAGACACCCAATTTCTCTTCAGTGCATCTTCTCTGTAGATTTAAAATACAAATCTGATCATTCTGATTTTGTTTCAATGATTGATTACAGGCTCATTACCGTCACCCAGAAGACCCTTCATGTCTGACACCTGTCTATCTTTCCAGCCTCCGCTGCTTCCTCTCACACTTCAGCAGCAAGCCTGTCCTCGTGCCCTCCCTCTCCCTCTCCCGCCCCGCCCCTCCCCTTCTCTGTCTCCCTCCTCCTCCCCTCTCCTCTTCTTTCTCCCTGTCCCTCTCCTCTCCCTCCTTCTCTCCTCCCTTCATCTCTCCCTCCCACATGTACACACACTACACGCACACTCATGCACACACGCACGTAAAGCTTGCATTTAAAAATCTTATTCAGCATGTTACTAAGAATACATGAAATAGTCACAAGGGAGTTATGGTCACTTAATTTCCTATCTTGCCCAATTCTCTCACTGCTAAAATATTCATAAAGTGAAATTTTAGCTTGCAGATATAAAATTATTTTTAAATCAATTTTGTAAGAAAAAAATTTAAGGTCAGTGAGAGAATTTCTAAAACAATCACATTAGCAGCATTATTCATGTATTCTGTCTTTAGGATCATAATACATGATGTTTGCATTTGAAAGGTAAGCTGACTGTTTTTCTTGAGACATAATGTGCTGGCATATGATTAGTTCTCGTTTCTATTTGCTGAGATCAAAAGGTTTCAAGGACACATCAAACATTACTGTGGAAGAAGCCCAGGGGGACGGACGCTGTTATCTTACTGTCCCCTGCTGTTAGCAAAGTTTATTATTTTGTGTCAAATGAGGCCCAGGAAATTTTAAAATGATGCAAATTTATAACTTGAATTTCCTTTCTTATTGTCAGTTTCTCTTTTAATCCACAAAAGCTGAATTAAAAGTATATATAAACTTAAGTGTCCTTTGATCACCTGTTGTCTATGGCCCAGCAGTCAGAAAGTTTCTTTTCAGTGGGTGCACGGGGAGGAGCTGTTCTGGAGCCTGGAATTACGAGGAGTAAGAACGGATTCCTTGGCGCTGCGGTGTCAGGTCACCTCGTCGCCTCGCGGGGGCAGTGTTGTGTGACGGTGGAATGCGCGGGCTTCGGGCTGCAAAGCACCCGGATCTTCCAGCTTTTGAATTGAACAGTATTTGCTCCGTAACCCAGGGACCTAATGTACTTCATCAAAAACTTATTACTTCATTTAAAAAAAGTCCTGGAATACGTGTATTCCTGATGTCTGTGGTTTATTGAAAGGAACAGTCTATGCTTAAAATTTTCTTTTTTCTTGACCAATTTTGTGTGTTTAAATTTGGCAATCAGGATGATTGATCTGAAAACAACAATATGAAGTATAAGAACCATTGTTGAAGGGCGAGGGGTATAGCTCAGCGGCACAAGTGCCTGCCTGGCAAGTGCAAGGTCCGGAGCTGGATTCCTGGTACAAATAAATAAGTAAATAAATAAATAAATAAATAAGAACCAGGGTTGAACTCCTACCATCTCGTATGGTGAAGCTCTGCATAATTTGCAATGTGTTTTTCTTACTGTCTGATTGTTTGATCAATCTTACATTCTTACATCTGGTGGACTGAGCAATTTCTTGGAGGATAGCTGTATGTAACGTAACAACCATTGTTAACTCCTATCCTTTTGTTTTGAGGTCATGAATCGTTTTTGTAGTTTTTGTATTGTTTTGATTTTGTCTTCATCGTTGTTTTGTTAGTTTTTAATTTTTAAAATAAATAGTAAAATAAAATTATTACTTCATCTGGAAAAAAATGAAATGAGAAGTTGTATGTAATGCACATAACTAAGAATTGAATAAGACATGGAAACTTTTCTTACTGTGGAGGAATTACAGTGATTGATACATTGCTAATATTATTGGTGACTGACTCTCACCAATTAGGAACTAAAGTCATCTGTGGGATAAAAAAGTACATTTATTTTTGGCTTCTGAATTCTCAGCTAAAGATTACAGTCTTGATGAGTTTCCCTACTTTTACACAATGATAAGTACAGAGAAATTATTAATTCCAGAAATGTTTTAATTCCCATTTTTAATTAAAATTTAGCAAAAAAATTGAAACCATTTGTAGTCATTTACCCAAAAGAGAACATAATTGTATATTGCCACAAGTCCATCTTTGCCCCTATATTTAGCATTAGTAAACTGAGGTGGAAGTAATTTATTTCAAACACTGCATGTATCCACCGCTTGGAGGTCTGCACTTGACATGCGTTACACTGGAATGACTGCAGTGAGAGCTAACGCGGCAGACTCAGAGAGGAGTTAAATAGGATGTGATCAAGAAGCCTGACGGAAAATAAAGGTATTCTGAAGTGGGGGTGGAGATTACACCGTGAAATGGAAACATTAACAGGAAGCGTGATCTATGTAGATGAATCTAAACACCTGGATGGTTGAAAAGGGGAAGCCCAGCTGCCACAGCTTGTCTGAACAGCCCCACCAGCCACCTTGCTGTGGAGCAGCCATCATGAGAACATCACAAAGAGCCAAGGACCCGATCTAGTGGGGCAGTGCCCAGACTCCTGGGACAGACTGTGTGTGTGTGTTGGCCCTTAGCACTCAAGGTTCCCCTCCAACACTGGGGAAAGCTGCATTCCTGCGGTGCCCTCTCTAGCACTCACCGAGGACGAAGAGGCCATCCCGCACCCTCCCAGGCTCTGGCCGGAGCAAGGATACATAAGGGAGTGACACCTCTGCCCACTCTGCCCAGAGTCGGCCCCGCTCACGCACCCCCCCAGGCCACCCCATATTCCTTCCCAGCGGAGGCTGAGAATGGCTGTCTGAATCAGGCTGCACATGAGAAAAGGCGGTGTCTGGACACACACTGAGCGCTCTAGTCCTCACGGAGGAATCGCACGTGTATGTACTTTCTGTCTGGAGCTCAGGATCCAGGTACCCAATGCATTTGGCTTTTTGTTGCTCTCTCTTTTCTGTGCTGTGATTAGTTGTTTTTTCACTCTCTTCTCATCTTACTCCTCTCCTTCAATTCTAGCATCTGTTGCAGCGCTATTTTCTTTTTACTTGTTTTACCTGCTTTATAAATTCTTCCGTTCAAATGCATTTTTCCTATATTCTGATTGCCCTCAGACATTTCCATCTGTTACGGTTTGCATCTAGATATTCCCCCCAAAGCCTCATGTGCACCGAGCAGAAAAAATATCTATCTAGTTTAAATTTTATTGATGGACTTTATTGATTGGGTTTCACTTTCAAATTCTTAACTACTCCTTATTCAGATTGTCACTGCTGTGACATAATACCCAACCTCGATCGACCTTAAGGGGGATGACTTATTTGGGCTCACAATGTCAGGGGTTTCAATTCATGGTCACTTGGCTCTGTTGTCTGTGGGCTGTGGTCAGGTAGATCATGGAGTCACAAAGAGCAGTGCTCACCTTATGGTGGACAGGAAGCAGAGAGGAAGAGAGAGAGACAGAAGAGGACCAGGAAGCAGTCCACACTGAACACTGGCTATAGTGTCCAGTGTCATAGCCATAGGACCCAGTGCTTTCCACTGGACCCCCCACATCCTAACCACATTACTTCCCAACCATGCCATCCACTCATTATGTCACCACTCAGTCTGCTAGTCCCAAAGGAAGTTAGAGCCTCCCAACTCCGTGGTCTTGCTAAGTCCCACATCTGAACACAGGAGACTTTGGGAGGCATTTCAGATCATACTCTTAAGTCAGATTTTAATTTCATCAAAATATCAGTATCTTAATGATTGTGTTGAAACAATCTTGGCAGTTTTACAAATAAAAAAGTACGCATTTTAGTTTCTGAACCCTAGAGAATGATGATAAGCTGCTGAGTCCTGCAATACTAATTTTGACTCAGAATTTAGAATTCATAAACAGTTGAAGGTGTGCTCGTCAGGTCCGAAGGCGTGTTCGTCAGGTCCGAAGGCGTGCTCGTCAGGTCCGAAGGCTGTCTTCCTCACTCCCTTCCTCCTGCGACACAATGTCGGACACCCACACCTTCAGTAGTTTATTTTGGCTCGTGTTTTTGGTCTATTGTCCCCTGACTCCAAGGTAGGACCGCACAGCAGATGGGGACAAAACGCATGGCAGCCTGGAAGCAAAGAGAAACGGGAGGAACCAGGGAAGGAGATACACCCCTCCAGGTCAAGGCCCCAGTGACCTCCTCCTCCAAACACACCTTACCTTCTAACAGCAAATTGGCTACATCTTCCCTATAGTCCAGTCAGTACTCTTCCAAAAGCCCTGCCTATTAGTGCATGAGGCTCTCAGGAAGCATCTAGATAGAAGCCATACCAAAGGGATCCAATATTTACCAGGGATAGTAAGTCAAAAAGAACTTTCAAAAATAACCTTTCAGGGACTTGTTCCCATCAGATCATTCTCAAAGCATGTTTTAGGGGCTAGGGATTTATGTCAGTGGCACAGTGCCTGCCTGGCAAGCATGAGGTCCTGAATTCAATTCCCAGTACCATAAATAAATAAATGTGTGTGTTTAAAGCTAGTTGTTCATTTTATCTAACGTGTAGAATCACTGCAGAACTCACAGAGAAGCAAAATATTAACTAACAAAACAAAATATTAACAAAAATACTGTTTTTCTATTACTTTGAATCCATCAGGCAAATATTTAGAAATAGAAATACATTCACATCACGTATCCAAAGAAGTAGAGGGTGATAGAGAATTCTTAAAGTCTAAGGTAACTTCAAATTAGATGTTTCAAAATCAATATTCTTTGAAGAAAGAGAATACTTTCAGCCATGATAGCTACAGAACTGAATCAGGAACTAGTCAAATTGTCAAACAATGGCAATTATACTGCAAATTTTTCAATCTTTTATCACATTATGTTGTAGAGTACAAACTCATGGTGGTCTCTACACTGAGCTTACATGGAAATGGGATGGAAAAGAGATAGCCCCCAAATCAGACTCCTCCAAGGCAAGGTGAAATACATGCCTAGGAAATGCTCACATAATCTAGTCACAAAATGCTACATGCTTATGTAGCATGCTTATGTAGAAGGCTGGATGATACCTAAAGATCACTACCACTTTGTCATATGTAAGTTGACACTTTTACATATGTCTACAATTTACATATGTCTACAGTTTAGCCAATATATAACAAATTTCAGGAATTATCTTTACTACTTGTCTATTAAATGAAAATTAGCATATTTGTAAGTATTTCTGGCTTTGTAATCTTCTACTTTTTATTTTGTCCTACACACCTATATTAGCTATTACTTTCCTACCAGTCAACTTTGCGTTAGCATAGTGTTTGCACATATTGAGAATCCAACAATTGGTTTTGGAACTAGTACATTAACAATTAATAGATAGATATTATAGTCACTGCCAAGGCTGCTGAGTGTGTATGTGCGGTGTTGAGGGTTGAACCCAGGGCCTCATACGTGCTAGGCAAGCATGCTATCACTGAGCTGAACCCCTAACCGTTAAGGTATTTTTTAAAACTCACCTCTGTTTTGTCTTCATCACTACTTAATATCGTTCAATAATTTTTGGTGATCTCTTAGTGAGTGTCTGCTTTCTTCTAATGAAATTGGATATGTCTACAATTTACATAGTGGTTGGCTTTATTTTCTGTTCAAATTTATCTTCAAACACCAATGGTTCCATTAAAAGATATCTTCTCTAATAAGTTTGTAACTCAGTCCTCTGTCCAGCAGATAGGCTTTGCAAAACATGGCAGTTTAGATAGTCTGTACTCGACTAAACAATTTTGAAGCCAGTTGTTGCTCCTTTAGCTCTCTCTGTTAATTAGTTGAGTAGACTTGAATTCTTAGAGTGCTATAGTTTTTACATTATATGTTTCTACCACATTCTGTGGACAGTTTTTATTCATAAGGTACTATAAGTCCTATCTTCATGCAAATTCTTAAAGAGCTGGAATCCTATGTAATTTTCTCTGTAATTCAGATATCAGCCTAATACCCGATGAACATAATTAAAATGGAAATATGTTTTGATTCTTTAAACATAATCATAAATACATTTCTATTTTATTTAAAATATTCCTGCCATATCTGTATTTCCATTTGGTGCTCTATTTTGGAACAAGGTGCGGAACTAAACCCGCCATTATGGAAACATGCTGCTTCGACATTTAACTCAAATGTGATGCAGGCATCTTTGAATTCATAATGAAATGTACCCATGCTCCTTTTCCAATAGACACGCAAGTTATTTCTAAGACAATGCGCTTTTGATATTTATATACTATATCAAATTCGGTCCTCTTAAGAACCCTAAATATATATCTTATTGGGGTTTTAATAAAGTGGAATCTAAGCCAAGTTTACTTTCAAAGGCCTATATAGCTATTAAACATTGGGAAGTGGAGTTTAAATTAAAATGGTTCAATTTTGAAATCCATCCCCTTTTTGATTTGCCTTGCTGCCTTCATTCTTTCTAAGTCCTGACCACTGCTTGCTTTGACTATCAATAATGTATTCTAAGTACACCAGACTATATATAGTTCTTCTCTGGGTCCTTTTAAATTTGTTTATTTTACAATTGATTTATTAAAATGTAATTTTGATAGCCAAATATGAAGAACACAGCAGAGAGAAAGAACAGCATTTATCCAAGAGTCCTCAAGTGATAAAACATGGCCAGGACTCTTCCCATGTTTAAGACCTTTAACTGAGTTCCCGTTAGCTTCCACTTATTCAACACTCACTCACTTGGCACCTGCTAAACCCCATACACTATTCATTCCACTGCAGGGACAGCCTTTAGAAAAATTGGCCAAATACCTGTGGTCTGGACATTTACACATTTTGAGCCTGCCAAAAAATGTATACATAGGGAAAAAAACTTGTATAAATATTTTAATACTAAATGTTTTGAGACATCATGAGAGTAATACAAAATATTTTTAGCATCTTCAATTACAAGAGGTGCTCAAAGTAGGGGACATTAGCTTCCAAACTTTATTAGGGCAGCGAACTGCTGAAGTATATACATGTTTTTGGGCCAACTCTCCTCTCTCTGTCTCTGTCTGTCTGTCTGTCTGTCTGTCTCTCTCTCTATATATATACACACATGTATATGTGTTTACACACACACACACACACACATATATATGTATGTGTGTGTGTGTGTGTGTGTAGGGACAGCAAAACAGGGCGGGTCTAATCCCCAGTACAATTGCCAGTATGTAGAAATACTACATACTTCTATATCACACTAAATACTACATTCAATGGTTCATCTTTTGGAAATTCCTTCTGTCTCATAGTACCTAAAATATTCAAGGCAACTTACACATCATTATTTCAGGAAGCTCTGATACCCCCAACTTTTTCTGAATTTTAGAGTATGCTAAAGTTATCATACCTTTACAACACATTATGTTGTAACTTTCCACCTTTAATTTCTGTCACCATAACAAAAAATTCACTGATGGCAAGAACCATGCCACTTTACCTTGAAGCTGTGACACTGAGTACCAAACCTGGTAGAGAATAAGCATGCGACGCCCTGTATCAGTGGTGGCAGTCCTACGGCACATGTGCCACAGTAAGCAGGCAGAGCCATCTGTCAGCACATGAGCCAAGTCACCCTACCACTCCACTGGATACTCAGGTCTAATTGCAGTGTTGGCACTTCGTTATAAATAAGAGGGTTTTGGGTTGCAGTTTGGGCACTCGGTCTCTAAAAGGTTCGCCATCACTGCATGTGAAGGATGTGAATGGCCAGTGGGTTCTTAAATAAAATAAAGCATTTTAGGTACATAAAATGGAAACTTGCCAAGAGTGAAAAGAAAATGAGTACTTTATAAATGTGAATTTTGAAAATATATTCAATCATGTACAAAAATAGGAGTAATCTTTTTATTTTAGTTTCCTTTTTCATACAACATTTCCAAGATGAAATAGCTAAAAATTATAGCTCTGTGACACGAACTAATATAGTTGGGATATCACATTTTAAAAGACAAAAGTTTTCACCTTAACATTTTAACTTTTAAATAAATTACAAACTACTGATAAAGACATTCATTTGCATTAATTTGACTATTATTCAAATCTTCATTCCTTGTAGAAGGAAATATAGACCTTATTGTGTCTTCAGTAGAAAAATGTATATTTTGCTTCAAAAATTCAAAAAATCTTGATTCTTTGTACCTTATCCAATTGGATGAGATGATATCCAATTTTGTATTTTTGAGTTGCTATGAGCCTATAGTAAATATTTCCAGTGCTGTGAAAACATGGAGACAAGTAAGAGGCACCAAGTGAGATCTTTTGGAAGAAGGTATGCGGACAGCACAGCAGATGATGTGAGGTCCCAGAAACTGCCTTCGTTTGTAGATGAATCATCTGAGGTAGAAGCATCACCACTGCCTTGAAAGTCTAAAAGGGTATCTATGCAAACATTGTTTACAGTGCACACATTAATAGAACGGACATTTTGTATATCAAGTCTATCCTTACAAGCCACATTGCTATAACAGCTGCAATGAAAATTTTTGGAAAATTCCTGCAGGTCTTCAAGTGAGGGTTTTCCATGTACTACAAACTTCCCATTTTCCCCAAGTTCAATATCAAAATTTGTTGGGTTTAGGTGAAGATAGTTACTTGTATCCCAGTCTTTCCTTGTGCAAATTCCTTGCTCCTTGCAAAGCACTTGGCTACACATTTTGGCTGCTAGAGTGACATTGATCATGTAAGGCAAGAGTATATTCTTCATGAAATTGTCTAGTTCCAGACAAGATTTCTGCAAAATTATAAAATGTTCAAAATATCAATGCATAAATATGTTAAATTATTTATTGAAATAAGCAATTATTAAGGAAGAACAAAACAATAGGCACACCAAGAGATAGAAAACATGAAATATTTTTAACCTTAACAAGCAAAATTATTCTGGTTTTTCTAACACTGTTTCAGGGGCCAGGGATACAGCTCAGTGGCACAGTGCCTGCCTGGCAAGTGCAAGGTGGTGAGTCCAATTCCCGGTACAAAAAACAAAACACAAAACACTGTTTCGCATCTCATTTCTTGCCACCAAATAATATATCACTTGAAGTTTAACATACCCTAGCCCAATCTTCCTCAATTATTTATATATCAATCAAGGGAATAGAATGCTTCACCTATTAGAATATCACCTCTGGGGTCTGTTTGTTCTGATCAATTTCCTGATGTCTTGATGATGACCTATGTGAATCTGGGAACCCCTTGAACCTTCTAAATCTTAGTTTTCTCCCTGATTGACCTTAGCACATCAGTTCACTTGGTTATGCTTCAGTGTCTTCACTTGTACCACAGAGATAATTTTAGAGCCTATCTCATAGGTTAAAAAAAAAGACAGATACAGTGAATACAAAAATCTTTTTAATACAGTACCTAGCATAACTTCCATAAACCCTCAGTAAATTATAAATCAATGCAATAAGCATTATATACATTGGAGAAGCTTAAACAGCATTGAAAAGAATTCTAAGTCAATGGCTTAACATAGAGGGGGCTCAACTGAGTATATATTGAAGGTTAAGTATCATCAAATTACATGTAAATAATGGCACCTTGTTCGCATATGTGGTAAAGTATTCCAGATGAATAATTGCAGTGATTAGTGCTGAGACGAGTGTATTCCGAAATACAACCACTGTAGTTTGAAAAACATTGAGGACAGTTTGACAGCTCAGCTGAGTTCGTTGGCTCTTCTAACCTCTCTGCAGACCAGAGGAAGATATAGCTGGCACGTCGACTCTAAGCAATTCTCACTGTAATCTATTTCTCTTTACCTTCGCTGATGTGATGCCATCTATTGTTGCCATAATAATGGCCTCCCAAAGATGCCTGCCCATACATTTACCCCTTGGCAGCTGTGATTCTGTTTCCTACGTGGCAAAAGGAAGTATGTAGATAAGACTGAAGACATGTACATGACAAAGGAAGCCTATCTTGCATGATCCAGGAGGGTCATTCCAACTACAGACATCCTTCAAAGTACAGAAACATTTCCAGCTGGGTTAGAAAGATTAGATGAAGAGGGATGAGAGATTCAAAGTGTAAGAGGGCTTTAACTCACTGTTGTTAATTTTGAAGACAGAAGACAAAGGCCAGGAGCTAAAGAATGTGGGGGCCTCCACAGAAATGAACTTTAACCAACAACCAGTGCAATAATTAAGAGCTCATTGCAGCAAACACAACTGAATCTGCCAACAACTCAAATGAGCATGTGAAGAACCTCTCTTAGGAAGGAATATAGCCTTCTGACAATCTTAAATTTAGCTCACTGAGACCCATGTCAGACTCTACCTACAGAATTATGCAAATATATGTAAATATATTTACATATAAATATATTTATATCTTAATATATGTTCATATATATATTTTTTAAGTCACTAAGTTTGTTGTTCCTGTTATGGAACCAATAGAAAACTAAACAAAATCTGTCTTCTTAACCTTCACAGGCTTTGCACTGAATGGGAAATAAAATTTAACTTCTCTTGACTTATACATAGCAGTCTGACACTGTACAACCCTTCTTATCACTTGGACAACCTTCTCGTACCCACTTTCCTAGGACATAGTAATTTTTTTACTAACATACCAGGTTCGTTTTAAACCACACTACTGCACCCTTAGCTGGGAATGCACTTCCCAATTTTTAACATGGTTTACTCCATCTTGTCATTCAGGTGGTGCTTTAACCAGACAGTGCCCTCCCAGATATATTTTTTTTATCAATTCACATCTCTCTATTAACTCCCTGTGTAGTAATTAGCAAATCAAGTATTTCCCTCATTTATGTATTTTTGAGCACTTGTAAGTTCTAAAACTGCATTGACTTTGTCATTATTCTTCAATACAGTATTCCTAACCAAGATGAGAATTTATGTTGAGTTCACATGATATTAAATCTGCTTTCTCCCATCCTCACTTGTAACAGTTTTGTTTGGCATCAGTCAAAACAAAAGATTAAAGAAATGAGAATGAATTAAGAATCATTAGCCTACATAAAATACAGTCTATCAAAAGATCTAAAAAGTTTCTGTCTAGTTGATAACGCCTGGTATGTAACATTACATATCAGGATGTAAATACTTCTGCCATGGCCAGTTGAATGTTATCAGTGTGACACCTTTGAATGAAAAACTGAGAGTTGAGTACAGCACCAGTATACAGTATGGTAGCCAGTGTTGCAGAGCAACCGTTACATGGTATTTCTTTCTATAAAGACACAATAGATATAAATAACCTCAAAACATGTATAATAAAGTGAAACAAAATAGTGGATATATTTTGAGTATGTATTACCTTTGCTTTTAAACAGCATACATTTTTGTATATGTTTTGATGACTAAATTTTTAATAATGGCTATATTTAACAACTGCCTTACAAAATTCCTGAATATTTAAGAGTCAAGTCTTACAAGCTGGGGTCAGTAGAACTGGCTCCATCACATTATTAGATCTAATAAAAAAGAGTGGAATGAAATGGCTCACTTAACAATTGCTCCATTAACTGCAGAAAAACCTGCAATTACCAATTTTTCAAGTTCTCAGTGAATAGGAGGAAACATAAAAAGTGACCCAAGGGTCTACTGGTTACACATGACATAGATAAAAAGGGAAAATCTTGAGAGTACCTATATTTAAAATAATCATAATTTGAGAAACACAATCTGTGTAGCACACAGTCTCTAAGGGACAATGTCAGTGCAGTGACATTAAATAGAGGAAAGTTAAAGTTGCAAGACTACCCCTAAATGATTTAGGACCTGTTACAGTTTAGAGCTAAAATGTCCCCTGAAGTCTAACGTGTTCAGAAGCAAAGCTTTCAGAGAGTGATTGGCTATGGGGGTGCTGCACTCAGCAGGGTATTACTAACCCACTGATGAGTTTATGGCTGAGAGTGCTGTTAGGTGGCTGAGTCCTGGTGAGAAGGGGGAGCTGGTGACTGTCTGTGTCCCTTTGGAGAGTTTCTCTTTCTCTTCTTTTTCTCCTCTCCTGCCCTCTCCTGCCCTCTCCTCTTCTTCCCCTCTCTCTCTCTCCTCTGCTACTGCATGAGGTGAGCATCCTTCCTTTGCCATGCCTTCTATCACAGTGTTTCTGTGTTGGAGCCACTAACCAGGACTGACACTCTGAAACTGAGAGTCTTCTTTTAAATTGCAAGAATCAAGTATTTTTTTCTCAGCAACAAGAAAGAGACTTAGGCAAGAGGCATAGTGAAAAACAAATCTTGAGTTAAAGGAATATTAAAAAACAAGTTAACTCTCAAGTGGTATGTCACACCATCCTACTCATTGTGGAATGACGGATTCATTCCTCATCAGAGTGAGAGTGCAATTCTCAGGGTTTCCTTAAAGGAAGGAGCATAGAATGTTTATGAATGCTTCCATTATGGAATTGATAGCACCCTGAGAAAACAGTTATGGTTTTGGAAAAATAGCTAACAAATTTGAGAATACACTGATGATAATTATAATTTTAAGATAATTTTCTTACATACAAATGATCTTAACAAAAGTTATTTAATTTTCCCTGAACTTATATTTTCTTTTATTTGTTTTTTATATTGGTTATCAAGCCAGAGACAATATGATCATACAAAATTGGTAGAAGGTGTGTGATTACCTAAAAAATATCACAAATCTGACTATTTTAAGCATTTTTAAATTAAGAATCTTGAATTTCTTCCTAAAGGACAAGAGACAGACATAATACTCTTCGAAAGGTCTCTCCCAGAAGTAGAGAATAAAGACTCTTTTTTACAAGTCCTAAGGTAGGAGCCCTGGGCCATCAAGTTTTGCGTAACATATTCATCACTGATATTCCCATAGCCATCAGAGAAGGTCGAGTTGAGCTCCAATCTAGCAACGTTTTTATAGAGCTTTATTCTTTCATCGATCCGAGAGGCTGAAAATAAAGAGATGTTCTCTGGCATCAAAAAACTTTCAGAAAACTAAGATTGCAGCTACCTGTAAGTCATGTAGCCTAGAGAATTTGAATTAATCTCGCTGAATTTCTGATTTCTCCCTGGAAAATAAGTACAATATTTTCTGCCTTACAACCCAGACAAACAAATCTAAGGTATTTTGATTCAGCCAATATAAATTCAACACCTACTACTATGTACCAATCATAGTACTTATTTTCTTATTTAACAACAAAATAATTCTGGAAAACATTAAAGGTAAATATTTTCATCTATTTCCTACCAGTTGAACTTACCATATCTCGTGCTAAACTAAGACTTCCCCATATTATTATTCCAGTGACACCTAGAGGAACAGTTTCGCCAATTGTATGCACAAGATCATCCTGGCAAATGTGATAGAAAGTTAGCATAGAGGAATAAACTGAAAGTCTTATACATAGGACAATAACACCAAAGCTAAGCAATTTGGATCCAAAAATAATTTAAAGATTTCCACACTACTGACATTTTTAAATAGCCCCTTTTCTTACTATAAAAATATAGAAACTATCATTGCTTTTATTACTTCCCTAGACAAAAAAGAAGTCTACAGAGAAAAAGAAACAGAGCTAATACGTGACGTACTCTGCCTCATTCTTCACAGCTGCTAACGCTTACAGCCGGCGGTCTCATCACCTAGTTTGAAGACAACAATATGCAACATAACAACCACTGTTGAATTCCTGTTATCTTGCTTGGTGAAACTCTGTATCATTTATAATTTTTTGTTCTTCTTTTTTTATTCTCCTTAATGGTTTGATTAATCTTGCATTCTTACATCTGATAATCTGACCAACTTTGATGAAGATAAAAATATGTAATATAACAACCGTGGTTAATCCCTATCGTTTTGTTCTAAAACCCTGTATCTTTTTTATTGTTTGTGGTTTCTGCTTTGTTTTGCTTTTGTCTGTGTTGTTGTCATATTGCTGTTGTCTTTTTAAAATTCTCTTGAAAATTAAAAAAAGGTTACATGGTTACATGAGAGATTTAAAATAGTTTTGATTCAAATAATGACACAGAATTACTTGTGTGCACTTTTCTAAATATTAAAAGCTAAATTTCACTAACTTCAGAATGGTATTAAATTCCATTAAACATTATTTATGGACATTACGTCATAGTTGCCATACTTTGATTTACTTACCAGCTCAAGGAATGTAGTAGTTTTATCGCTAAAAACCAGGCGGACATATACAAAAATCGGAAGTGGATTTTTAGCATTAGGGATTTTTGAAACCCTAACGGACTCCTGTACACGACTACGGACATAGAGTGCACCATTTATAGATGACCTTACCCGGCTGTTCAAATAAATAGATGGGTAAAGGGCAGTGCTTTCATTCCACAACCAGGCAAGAGCATCATTTCTTTTCTTTTCTATATCAGGGCAATGACCGTTGTAATTGGGTTTAGTGTAATGAGTGTTGTAGCAATCAGGAAAAAGATAGTAACCCCATAAACTATTTGGTCGAAGTGATTTCCCCAGTTTTAGGGTTTCTACCATGAAATCCTTGCCTGTCCTCTCAAACTCTTCTCTGGCTACGGTGGCGGCATATGAGAGATTAAAGTGTGGATTTTGTTGCTTAACCAACTCAATAGACTTGTTCCTATAAATATCTTTAGGTTTCCAGTTTCTCATCCAGGTGGGCCTCCACTCTTCCCAGTCAATGATGGCCAAGCCCACACTGTCTGTGGGCATGTAAAATAAGATGTCTTTCCTAGCTTTGTCCAAATGGTCTTGTAAGTTTATCAGCTGAGGGAGTCCTCCGTATTTAATTGCACCTGTGTGAGGATCTATGTAAGGGTAGTAGCCAAGTCTATCGACATAATACAGTGTAATGCTTTGCCCTGTGACATCTTTTCGGGGAGTTCCTACTATAGAGAAGAGGCTCAGATCTAGCGGTTGATTAGATAGTCCTGTACAGAATTCAGTTGGGGCATTCCATACCCAGAACAAAGGCACATTTGGGATAAGTGGGGGTGCCCTTCTATCTATAGTCAGGCAGCATGAAATTAGAAGAAAAATGAATACTGTCTGCAACACTCCACTGCACTCAACAAAACTTCCAAAAAAGCCATGTTTGAAAGTTAGTACTCCCATTAGAGTAACAGTTATGAGAAACACTTTTTCTTCTTATGAGCTGGTTTTTCCAATATTTGTTGCACAGTATGATTGCAAAAGAAGTGTAGTAGAATGAGGTCTCTTTGGTGGATAAAGAGGTGTAGTAACTCTGTTGTTAAAATATTATTCTTCTTGTTTTGTATTTCAGGAATGTTTGGGAAGGTGCACCATCTGTAACTGGAAAGAAAAGAGTGCACTGTTACACTGACTACTGTACACAACACTGAAAGCATCACCACGTTCTGTACCCAATGTTGAAAGCATTACCACGTTCTCAACTTTATGTTCAGAGAATTTATCTCAATTTTAAAAGATAGCATAACTACTATTGTGTTTACATCTATAGTTTACATCTATAGTTTACATTTGTCTCACCTTTCTCAGTCATTACTGACCTTGCAATGAGGTGAATGTAACTATTTTTCCTTTTGCCTTCCCAGGTATGCAGAAAGAGATACCAAACAATGCCTTAGAAAAAGCTCAGTGCATAAAAATTAATTCCAGGTTGAACTTATTATTGTTTGTTGATGATTGAAAGACCATCTTAAAGTGGTCCACCAAATATTAAAGATAACTTGTCATAGAATTGTAAAATTTTGTTTTCATAATTATTCTCTCTCTCTCTCTCTTACATACACACACACATACACACACTATACAACACAATAAGAGAAAAATCTCTTTTGCCAGAGTTATGAATAACTCAGAAGTTTGGTTGAAACTATTAAATCAATCAAAAGCTGCTACCAAATGACATGTTCAAGTGCCCTTTGAAACATTGTTCAATAAAGCTCTTATAGTGATGTACTCTCATACTAAAATTAATAAAAGTATTTTACTACTTTATATTACCTACTAAAAGAATGGATTCTAGCATAAGCCTGGCTTTTTAGTAGTGTTTGATAACTGAGACTGTACTGTTATTCTGATTGATACAAAGTGAAGTGTTATAGCAAATTTTGTGGAACAGTAAAATTTTTGGGACAAGGACAAGAAATTAAAGTATCTATTATTCAAGTATCTATTACTAGTTTGTAAAAGTTACCTATAGGAAGACATATTTAAACTTTTAAGAAGTAAATGTTTTCATTTTAAAGGTAAACTAAAGCCTCTCTTTTTAAGTAGATTGTAGTAGTATACACCTATGTGAAGGTACAAGAGAATCATTTTTCCAGGTATGGTGGCACATACCTATAATTCCAGCACTTGGGAGGCTGAGGCAGGAGGATCATTGTGAGTTCGAGACAAGCCTGGGCTGCAAAGTGAGCTCAAGGCCAGCCTGAACTGCAAAGGAAGACCTTGTTTCAAAAAAGACAAAAAAAAAAAGACAAAAACAAAAAGAAGAGAATCATCTCATTCTTCTCAACAATTGTGCCCTTACCATAGCAAATGATATGGCCATTCATTCCCCATTGCTGAAGAGTCTGGGTCATCATCAGCCAGCTGCCCGGGGAACTTAGATTTGTGTGCTGCACTGTGTGGACATTGTGAGCTGTACCTGAGTTCAGGGTGTCATTCCCCAGCCACCAGGGGAACTCAAACTGGTGCCCGGTGGCCTGTGGTTATTGTGGGTTGTGGTGCAAGTTAGTCTGGGTCACTATTACCCAGCCACCAGGGAAACTCAGACTGCTGCCCTGTGCTCCTCAGACATTGTGGATCACACCTGAAGCCCCAGAAGCCCAGGAGCCCTTACTCATCTGCCTGGGGAGCTCAGACAGGTGTTCCAAGACCTGCTGACATTGACAGTTTTGTCTGAAGCTCTCAAGAGACAGGTACACTCCATCAGCTGCCTGAGGACCCTGATACAGCACTACATGCTCCGTCAACATTGTGCATCAGTCTGAGTTCCAGCTGGCCTCAGTCAACAGCCTGGGGACCCTGGTCATGAAGGCCACTGCTCCATTGCCATTAGGGCACTCATCTGACCTGGGCAAACCAGAAAACTGCCTGGGGATTTTGCAATTGGTGGAGTACCTCCTGCTGCCATCATGGGAACAAGCCTGACAACCAGGAAATCCAGGGACCCCAGAGACTTCTGTGAGTCCCTGGGGGGAAGGTTGAGACCCAGCACTTCAGCTTCAACATCCACAGTGACAAGACGAAGGGCCACAGTACAATCTCAAAACTCCACCCCAACCAGAACAAGTACAGGAGACAGCAACATAGGAGAATTCAGAAGTCACAAACCTGAAATCTCTGAAATGATTGCAACTCAAGTAAAGAAACAACTCCATAAGGCCATAGAAGAAATCAGATCAGAAATAATCTCTCAGGTAAAAAAATGAAATGACAATAATAAGAAGGAATTGCTCAGCACATCTAAAGAGGACATATATTAAAAAAAAGATAAGCATAGAAAAATAACAGAAATGTTTACTGAACAATATAAGAGAGAACTAGAATGCATGAAACAGATTCATACAGATATCCAGGAAATCAAACCTCCATTGAAAGCTGGCAAAACCTCTTGACTGAAGCCAAAGATAGACTTTCGGATCTTGAAGACAGCATTGCAGCTAATGATCATGAAAGGAAAGATCTCTTAAAAATTACAAGGAACCAGGAAATAACAATTCAACAGCCGCAAGATAATGCAAAGAAAAACAATGTAAGACTGATAGGCATCAATGAAACAGCAGGAGTCAACACAAATGACATAAGAAGACTATCTGCAGAAGTAATAGCAGAAAATTTCCCAATTATGGAAAAAGAATCTGCCATACTGGTGAGGCATATATAACTCCAACAAGCCATAATCAAAATAAAACTACACCAAGACATATAATAATCAAGATCCCAGAAATCCAGCAGAAGGATAGAATATTACAAGCTATTAGAGAAAAGAAACAGATGATTTACAAAGGAAAGCCTATCAGAATCACAGCAGAGTTCTCAACACAAACCATTAAATCAAGAAGAGCTTGGAATGAAGTATTCCAGATCCTGAGACAAAACAACTTCCAAGCCAGACTATTGTATTATGCAAAACTATCCTTCAAATTTAATGGAGAAAAAATATTTCCACAACAAAGAACAACTGAAGAACTTTATGAGTGCCAAACCAACCCTATAAAGAGTAATAAAAGATATCGTAGAAAGAGATAGAAATGACTGCCATTTCAAGAAAAACAATAGAAAGGAACACCTAGCAGAGACAACAATTAAACAGAGAGTAAAAGCAGGAAACCAACAGCAAATCAATAACATGATAAAGAACAAACTAACACATAACTGTTATAACCATTAATGTAAACAGCCTCAGTTCACCAATCAAAAGCAGAAGACTGGCAAAGTGGATTGAGAAACAAAATCCAACAATATGCTGCATACAAGAAACACATTTAACTCAAAAGGAAATCGACAGAGTGAAAGTCAAAGGTTGGAAAACAATTCTCCATGTGACAGGAGCCCAGAAAAAAGCAGGGGTAGCTATTCTGATTGCAGACATTGTGAACTTCAAGAACAATCAAAAAGATAAAGATTGTCACTACATACTGGTTAGAGGAAAACTTCATGAAGAAGAGATAATAATCATAAATATGTATGCACCCAACATGGGGGCAACCAAATATATAAGACAAACCTTAATAGACATGAAAAAACAAATAACTAGTAACACTATTGTAATGGGGGAACTTAACACACCACTGACACAAAAAGATAGGTCAACTGGACAAAAAAATGAGCAAAGAAATAACAGAGCTTAACAAAACTTATGAAAAATGTAGACATTTACATAGTAGACATTTACAGAGTGTTCCACCCCACTACATCAGAATACACATTCTTCTCAGCTGCACATGGAACATTCTCTAAGATAGACTACATACTAGCCTGTAGAAAGTACTTAACTAAATGCAAAGGAATTGAAATTATCCCATGCATACTATCTGACCATAGTGCAATGAAATTGCAAACTAATGACAAAAGGAAACACAAAAACTCTATAACTACATCGATGTTAAATAACAGCCTCCTGAATAACCAATGGATCACAAATGAAATTAAAGAAGAAATTAAACAGTATCTATAAACAAATGGAAATGTAAATACAACTTACTGGAATCTGTGGGATGCACTGAAAGCAGTCCTCAGAGGGACATTTATAGCAGTAAATGCACACATGAGGAAAACAGAACAAGAACAAATAAACAACCTAATGCTGCACCTCAAACTTTTAGAAAAAGAAGAACAAGTCAAGCCCAAAGCCCAAAGAAGGGAGGAAATTGTAAAGATGAGGGTGGAAATTAATGCAATTGAAACAAAGAAAACACTACAAAGAATTAATAAAAGAGTTGGTTTTTTGAAAGAATAAATAAATTGATTAACCGCCAGCTAACCTTATCAAAAAAGGAAAGAAAAAACTCAAATTCATACAATAAGAAATGAAAAGGGTGAAATCACTACAGAGCCTATAGAAATTCGGAAGATCATCAACATCTACTTTGAAAATCTTTACTCCTATAGGATGGAAAATACAGAAGAAATGAGCAGATTCCTAAGTAAGTATGTGTTACCAAAGTTGAACCAAGAAGAAATAAAAATCCTGAATAAGCCAGTATCAATTATTGAAATTGAAAATGTGATTAAAAACCTACCAACCAAGAAATGCCCAGGTCCTGATGGATTCACAGCTGAATTCTACAAGAAATTCAGAGAAGATTTAATGCTAATGCTTCTTAAACTCTTCAATGAAATTAAAAAGGAAGCAATTCTCCCCAACACATTTCTGGAGGCAAGTGGTATAATGGTACCAAAACCAGAGAAAGACCCCACCAAGAAAGAGAACTATAGATCAGTCTCACTAATAAACATTGATGCAAACACACCCAATAAAATATTAGCCAACAGACTGCAGCTAATCATCAAGATTATACACCATGACCATGTGAGGTTCATCCCAGGGATGCAGGGATGCTTCAATACACACAAATCAATTAATGTAACATACCATATCAACAGAGGCAAAGAGAAAAACCACACAATCATCTCAATAGATGCAGAAAAAGCTTCTGATAAAGTCCAGTACACATTCATGATAAAAATAAAACCCTACAGAAAATAGGAATAGATGGTGTTTACCTCAATCTAATCAAAGCCATCAACAACAAACCAACAGCCAACATCATACTAAATGGACAAAAACTGAAAGATTTCACCTTAAAATCAGGAACAGGGAATCCCACTGTCACCATTCCTATTCATAGTTCTAGAAACATTAGCCAGAGCAATTAGACAACAGAAAGATATAAAAGGAATAAGGATAGGAAAGGAAGAAGTGAAATTATCATTATTCACAGATGATGTGATATTCTGCATGGAAGACCCCAAAATCTCCACCAAAAGACTCCTAGAATTAACCAACAAATTCAGTAGCATAGCTGGATAGAAAGCTAATACTCAAAAATTAATAGCATTCCTATACACAAACAACAAACACACTGACAGAGAAATTAAGGAAAGCATACCTTTTACAATAGCAACCAAAAAACTGAAATACTTAGGAATCAATCTAACAAAAGAAGTGAAAGATCTTTACAGTGAAAACTACTATATTCTGAAAAAGGAGACTGAAGAAGATTTCAGAAAATGGAAAGATATTTCTTGCTCATGGACTGGAAGAACCAACATTGTGAAAATGGCCATACTCCCAAATTTGTTGTACAGTTTCAATGCAATCTCAATTAAAATACCATTAGTATACCTCACAGATCTACAGAAAACATACATAAAATTTATCTGGAACCAGAAGGGACCCAGAATAGCAAAAGCAATCCTGGGCAACAAAGACGAGTCAGGTGGCATCACAATCCCTGACTTGAAATTATACTGCAAGGCCACTGTGATAAAGTCAACATGGTATTGGCAAAAAAACACACCTGAGGTTCAATGGAACAGATTTAAAGGAGTAGCTACATCCACAAACATACGCAGGCAACTTATTTTTGGCAAAGGGGCCAAACAAGTTCACTGGAAGATAACCTCTTTAATAAATGGTGCTGGAAAAACTGGCTTTCCACACATCGAAGGCTGAATCTAGACCCATGTCTATCACCAGGTACCAAATTCAAATCAAAATGGATCATAGAGTTAAATATTAAAGCAGATACACTAAATACTGGAAGAGAAAGTAGGTAAAAATCTTGAAGACATAGGGGGAGCAAAGGTTCATGAACAAAAACCAAACTGCTTGGGAAATACTTCAAAGAATCGACAACTGGGATCTCATCTTACTGAAAAGTTTTTGCACATCTAGGGAAATCACCAACAGAGTAGAAAGAAAACCCAAAAATTGGGAAAAAATTTTATCTGAATGTCCCTCAGACAAAGGACTTCTATCTAGAACATATACAGAGCTAAAAAAAAAAAAAATCAGACCCCCCAAATTTAAAGACCCAATCCAAAAATGGGCATCTGAGGTGAATACAACTAGAGACCATACTCATAAGTGAAATAAATCAGACCCAGCTGTATAAATACTGTATTGCCTCACTAGTGTAGGAACCTGAAAGAGTAAATAAAATCGGAAAGTTATAACAGATATTGTGAAAAGGAAGGAAACTGTTCCAAGGGAGGGAACAGCTGGGATGAGGGAAAAGAGAAAAAGAAAGAAGGGAAAAATATGTATATATACACGTCTATATACACACACACAGCTGAGAGAGTTATACTACTGACTTCTATTGCTTTATTAAAAGGAACAGTTAATGTTTAATGGTTTGATCCACCTTAAATGCCTAATTTGTTTAACTGAGTAACCAATTTGAAGATAACAATATGTACAATATGTAATACAATATCTATTGTTAATTTTCTATCACCTTTTCCAAAACTCTATATTGCTTCTATTGTTTAGATGTTGTTTTGTTTATGTCTGCTTGTTTCTTAATATGTTTTCAATCTTTATCTTTAAAAATAAAAAAACTGTCTTTCAAAAAGTAAATCAAAGAATACCATAATGAAAATAAAATGAATTTTAAGAGCCATTTATAGTCTCACATTTTAGAGATAATTGATTTTTTCCTTCATCTTTAGAACAAGATAGAGTAGCTAAAGATTTTCACAGTTTAAATTCTTATAAATATCCTTGTTTCAGACCTAAGACATCTTCATCTAAAACAATATTAGAAGGAAAATAATTTTTCAGATATTAACTACCAACACCACTAATAACATGGGCGTAGGAGAAGGAAATGTAATAAAGGATCAGGTTTCCCTACATCTCATGGAAATACTCTAAGTTTGTTTAAATTAACATTCAAATCTATTTTTTTTTTTTTTTTTTTGGCTGTACTGGGGATTGAACTCAGGACCCTGCGCTTGCTAGGCAGGCGCTTATTCCACTGAGCTATATCCCCAGCCCCCAACATTCAAATCTAGACAATACATAATCACATAAGGAAAACATGGCCTTTTAAGGCAAAATAGACATTTATAAGATCTCTTCCTCCTCTTCCCCCCCGCCAAATGGACACTATCATCTTTGAAAATTAAACGAGGCATTTTTAGGCAAATGGATGAACTTTTTGTGAAATATATCAGATCCACATGTTTAAGCATAGCATTTTTTCTCTGATGTGAGGAACAGACAGGGTTAATAAGGACCAAAATGGATGACAGATACTAGGAAGAAGGAAGAAAATGTTCAAATGGAAGGGGAACAAGCGAGGGTGAAGCAGAAGGGAAGAAAAGGAAAAAAGTAGGAGGGAAAAATGGAAACAAAGTTTTTATAAATAAGGAAAGAAAGAAAGATTGAAGTCAGGGAAGAAGAATGGGGAAAAAAAAACAAGGATCAAGATATATTATGTACAGATACAAATTCCCTATGATGAAGGTGATTAATTTTTAAAAGAAACAAAGTTGATTAGATGAAACCTTTCTCCTCTCTCTCTCTCTCTCTCTCTCTCTCTCTCTCTCTCTCACACACACACACACACACACACACACACACACACACTGGGGACTGAATCCAAGGCTTTCTCACTGAACTACAGCCCTAACCCCCCACCCTTTTGTTTTATTCTGAGACAGGGTCTTATTAGGTTGCTAAGTTGCCAAGATGCCCAGCCTGGGCTCAAACTTATGGATGGTGGTCCTGCCTCAGTCCACAAGTGTGTTGCAGTCACGACTATGAGCCACCGTGCCTGGCAATCTCTCTCAGTCTCTGGGGAAAGCCTCAGTACACAGCAATGGGACAGGTCTAGATGCTTACATCCCTGGTGCCATCGTCCCTGCATTTAAAGCATTTGTTAGAGACGTTCATCTATATGGAAAAATTTGACTAGCAACCCCAGATAACATCTGATCCTACCATCACTAACCTGAAAATAAAAATGCAAAATGCTCCAAAATCTGAAACTTTTTTGCATCCACTAGAAGTCATGCCATGAGGTTTTATTTCATGTACAAAATTATTTTAAAATATTGCATACAACTAGTGCCAGGCTATCTGTACACCAAGTGTATGTGCAGCATAAATTTCATGTTTACTGGTGACCATCCCCAAGACACCTAATTCTGTATGTGCAGGTATTCCAAAACTTTATAAAAATATGAAATCTGGGAGACTTCTGGACCCATGCACTTCAGCTAAAGGATATTCAACCTGTATTCCTAAGATCTACACTCAATTTATATCTATTAAAGTCACCTCCTAAAAGTCCTTGCCTATGGTGTGGAGAATTATCTCTTAAAGCACTCTAATGTTCCCTGCCCCCAAAATGATGCTTACCCAGAAGTCTGCTTTCCAAGGCAAGCCACTTCTGCTGTCAGTACCTTCAAGGCAAGAAACAGGTTGATGTCAGTGTCTTCTTAAAGCATCAACAGGACAATTGCATCCCTTTAAATCATCAGATTTTTCTTTCAAAATAAATGTAGAAGCTTTAGAGCTGAGTACATTTAACATCCCATTTGGATTAAACTCTTAGACACCCATTGGAATAGAATCTGATCACTGGAACACATGAGAGTTAGATCTTTGAACCAGGAATCCCTTGTCTGAGGAGGTCAGAAATGATTTTGTAATAAATATTATATGGTTATGTGTAAACATTTCCATATGTAGTGGTCACCACAATGTATTGTAAGTCTATGAAACAAGAAAATATAAAAAATTTCAATAAGAAAATATAAAAAATAATGTCAATACTCAGCAAGAGAAGTGCTTACATACTGTATTTACTGTATAACATGAGATTTCAGCAGCACCAGGACCAATTACAAGACTAACAAAGCAGCATGTAAAGACATTTTTTAAACTACTAAGCCATGTAAAATAAAAATGTACATTATAAATTAAGTTATACAAAATATATAATCTCATGCTTAAAGAAATAAAGAAAATTCAGGTTTATATAAAATAATATTCATGTCTCTTGAGCACCCACTGTGCATAGTTTGATCTTCCAAACTTTTTTCATTCAATTATGAAGAAATGTCCCAAATAAGTGGGAGAAAAGTAAAATTCAATCTTCAAAATATAGTTTGCCATAAAAATAGATGTGAGGATCAGAGGAACAGACCAGAAGATGCAGACACAACTACAAACACACGTAGCCACCTTATCTTTGACAAAGGAGCCAAACCTGCTCACTGGAATAAAACCTCTTTAATAAATGGCGCTGGAAAGACTGGTTGTCTACACGCTGAAGACTAAAACTAGACTCATGTCTACCACTATGCACTAAAGTCAAACTGGATCAAAGATCTAAGTATTAAAACAAAAACACTGACTCTATTGAAAGAGAAAGCAGGTAGAAATCTTGAAGACATAGGGATAGGCAGAGACTTCATGAACAAAACCCAAACTGCACGGAAAATACTCCAAAGGATCAACAACTGAGACCTTATCTTATTAAAAAGCTTTTGCACATCAAAAGAAATCACTGAGAGTGAAAAGTTATCTGACAGAGTGGGAATTGTTTTTGTACCAGGAATCAAACTCAGGACCTTGTGCTTGCCAGGCAGGCGTTTGTGCAGGTGAGCTATATCCCCGGCCTCGAGTGGGAAAATTTTTAGGCAACAGTCCCTCAGACAAGGACTATCTCTAGAACATATAAAGAATTGAAAAAAATTAGCCCCCTCCCTAAATTTAGAGACACAATGCAAAAATGGGCATCTGAGATGAATATGCACTTGTCAGATGATGAAATACAGATAGCAAGTAAGTATATGAAAGTTATGTTCAACATCATAGGTCATTAGAGAAATGCAAATTAAAACAACACCGAGTTTCCATTTCACCCCAGACAGAATGGCTGCCATCATGAAATTAACCAGTAACAAATGCTAGTGAGGCTGTGGGGAAAAAGGACCCTTCTCCACTCTTGCTAGGAGTGGAGACTGGTGCAGCCCCTGTAGAAATCAATGTGGAGATTCCTTAAAAAACTAGGATTAGAGGCCCCATTCAACCCAGCTATTTCTCTTCTGAGTATTGTCCCAGAAGACATAAAAACATCATACCACAGGGATACATGTGCACCACCCATGTTTATAACAGCACAATTTGTAATAGCTAAATCTTGGAAGCAAGCCAATTGTCCATCAACAGAGGAATGGATTAAAATGAGTGGTGTTTTTATAGAATGGAGTACTACTCAGATATAAAGAAGGATAAACTGGAGGCTTTGATAGGTAAATGCAATTTGAGATCAGACTCATAAGTGAAATAAATCACTCTCTCATGTGTAAACATAGTATTGTCTCCCTAGCGTAAGAAGCTGGAAGTAAGTAAGATCCAAAATGTAGAATAGATATTGGAAAATGAGAAGAAATTGTTCAAAAGGAAAGAGAAACTGGGATGGGGAAAGGAGAAAAGAAGAAAGGGAAAGGAAAAAAAATATATATGATATATAAAAAGTAAATTTATATTTATGGAAAGGTAAATACATACAATAGTTAAGATAGCTATATTACTAATTTCTATTAGTTCATTGAAAAGAAAGATTTGGGCTTAAATCATTTGATCAGTTTTTCATGCCTATATCTTGTAATCTGAGCAGCTGCTTTGAGGATAACAGTAAGCAATGTATTAACTGTTGTTGTCTTCTACTATCATATTTTGAAATTTTGTATTGTTTTTGTTGTTTTTTCTCTTTAAAATTAAAAACATTAAATTAGTTTGCCAGAACAGATTTGAAACGCAATTTCTTTCCTTCATCTGGGTAAAGAAGATGACTGTAAACTCCCTACCCTTTATTCATCAAGATCCTCCATCAAGTTCTTGCTCTATTTTTTTGGAAGAGAAGCAATGATAGGAATCTTTTTCAAATCAATTTCACTGTGTACATTTAAGGTGCGCAACATGATGCTACAGGAAGTTTTAGATTTTTGAAGTAAGGAGAAGTGAATTGGGGCAGAAAAAGCCAAACTAAAGGGAGTCTAATTTCTTGGTTTAATTCCTTACTTTTCTTTTCACAACAAATGCTTTATTTCTATAACAAGTGCTTTCTAGAGAAGCACAATGAGCAGATGGGGAAGTCAGGCCCCTGACCCCACGAGCTATCCTTCTGGCAGTTCTCATCTATGCCTCCACCACTTTTGTGAAACGAAGAACTGAACAGCCTTGCTTCAATCACTGAATCATTTCTAATGTAACATAATAAAGGGACAATTTTCAGAAATGTGAACAAATAATAGATAGAAGCAAGATTACAATCTGTGAAAGCAGAGCATAACTGTACTACTAAGTGTGGAGGGGTGTCTCAATATTACAGTCATTCACAGGGCACCTGATTAGTCTCCGTGTTGGTGCAGCATCCAGAACAAGAGCCTTATGAGGGTACAGTTATAACGCTGAACAAATACCCCCTGGCCTTAGGAAGCCTCAAGATACTGAAGGTGAAAACGCATATAAATTATCTCCACAAATACTGTAGGAATCATTCCTTAAAATGAAAAATAACGAAATTCCTCCTAAGCAGCAGGCCCTAAATTTATTGTCCTTGTGATACTAATCCCAGTTAGTACAAAGTACTTTGGGCATAATTTCAACCCAAGGGCTGACATCTTCCCTTGGTTACCAGGTAAAGGGTGTACAAGCTCAGAGTTGTGAATAAATTTTGAGATATCACTACAAAAGCAAAATAGAAAGTGTCCAAGTTTTTTCTCTTAAAGTAAAAATTTACCTGTGTTCTCAGAGGAAAATAATTAGCATTTAGGCAAGATTGTCTAGAAAATTTCCTCTTAAACTATCATATTTTATAAATAATTTGACCAGTGATAGATATCAAAACTAAATTCAACAAGGGAAGTTAATATCATTGGAAGTGGCATTTCATTAACTCTTTTTTTCCTTCTCTTTTTCCTTTATTCTTTGTTTCCTTCTACTTTGACTTAACTTTGTGTCACCTCAAATATATTTTGATTCAGTGGAGATCTTCAGAGCTAAAGAAATGAATGATCTTTAATCTGGTGTGTTTGGTGCTCTAATACCAACAAATCAAGTGCCTATAGCAGATAAGTTTAGCAAGGATGGTGAAGTGACATAATTATTCCACTACTGGGCATAAATGTCAGAAAAAAAACTACTCACAAAATTAAGGAGCTAGCCTTAAAGAAATGTGACAGCAGACGGATTACAGAACCTCATCGTTTTTCACAGAAGTATGTGTGGTTTTTCCCTGCTAGGCTATACAGTAGGAAGAAAAATAGTTGATTTACTCATGACGTTAAAACAGAACAGCTTTTCTCTAGAGTTGCGTAGGTCAGAAGTTGCTTCAATCTATTTAGTTGTGCAGTAATTACCCTGATGAGTGAGGAAATGTGGCTTTTGGCCCTGTCAATCAGAGAAAGACTTACATTTGTGTAGCATGACCTTATGATGGGATGGGGAAACTTCACGAGTGAGCTTGAAGTGTGTGTGTGTGCGTTTGGCGTTCTGATCCTAGTGAATCCCTGCGCCCATGGCAGAGGAGTTCTGCCAGGATGGTAAATGAACATTAAGAGTTGTACATTTTTAATTAGCATTTGAAATATGTTTAATAGCGGTAAAACAAGAATCTATTACAATTATTTTGCTTATTAAGCATTTTTAAAGTAAATGACAGATTTCTGTAGTATGATACAGATGAAGAGTGAAATTTAAGGCATTGTTTGCAAGAAACTACAACATATACTATAAAAATATAAGCAATCTCTCCTTAGAAAATTAATAAATTAGTATAAACATTTTCAAAATGATAGTCATGATTTATATGTTATACAGAAATACTCATTTTCTCAATCCTATTCCTTTCCCTTAAGCTGAAAAGGGAGAGAGAAAAGGAAAACAAAGAACTGTCAAGTAAATAAGAAAATTCCTCCAGAGCAGCTTGCAAAGTCAAATTTTACTTAATTGCTGTGGTGGAACATAGACTGTAATTCACGTATGTTCAATTTATGCCTTAAGTTTAAGCTGTTGCATGCTAATATAATTAGAAAATTACCTAAGGAGCTAGAAAATGACAATCTGATTAAACAATTTTTCAAAGTTGAATTTCTAAGCAAATTATGATATGTTAGAAAAATATCCATACATTGGTTTTTAAAACTGCATGACAGATCAATACCAAGGGTTTTTATTAAAGAAACTAGTTTTTATTAAAGAAACTAGTCTTATTCTTTGAAGATAATTCTTTTTGAAAGAATGTGAATATTCAATGTCTAAAATCTTTATAGATCTCAAAGTTGATAAAAATACAAAATAGACCTTTACTTGTAGGATTAGGTCAATGTTCAACTTTCAGAGCTACTCACAGTCACTCAGTGGAAAGAGCAACACTTTCAAAGGAAGATGTTCAAACAAACCCTAAAGCTCACTCAGCAGAAGCCACCAGTCAAAATGGAAACAGCAACAGAGATGGATAACAAAGTGGTAACAACAGATTTTATTCATAAAAGCTATTGCAATAGGGGAAATAAAACCTCAGTAAAGAATAGTAGCAACTGAACCTAAGGCCTTTGCACTAAGCTGCATTCCCAGCTTGTTGGCTATTTTTTAATTGTGAGACATGGTCTCATTAAGTTGCTACATTGCCAGGGTAGGCTCAAACTTCCAATTCTCCACCTCTACCTCCCATAGCACTGTCACACCTGGGTCCTATTTATCATTCCGTTGTCACTTGTGTTCTTACAATAAAATACCATAGACAGAGAAACAATGAAAACTTGCTTCTGCAGTTCTAGAGGCTGGGAATTCCAAGATAAAAATGAAGGATGATGTGATGTCTGATTAAGGCTGTCTTCCTCAAAGACTAGGACAGCAACCCCATATAATGAAAGGGGGAGACAAGCTCCCTGTGCTCTGGCTTCATTTACCTAAGGGTGCTAATCTCATTCATGATGCTCTGACCTCACGACTTCATCACTTCCACAAAGATCCCACCTCTTAGTGTTATTACATCGGAGACTAAGTATTGCCGTAGGAATTTGGGCAAGACATGAGCATTCAGATTATTGTTTTAAACATGAACAAGATTTAGAGTTCAAAAATTGACTAGTATCATCCTTAACAAGCAATAGCTACCTTAGGAGGATTCATCTTAGTAGCTGCAACATGAAGGAGCTTTAAACCACTAAGTTGTTCATTCTACCCTAATGTGGGTTACATTCTCAGAACTGTCCAACTGCCACCCTTCTCTCCAGCTAATGGTGAGACATCATGGGAGGTTGGAATGTGTGCGCCAGGAAGCAGCACTAGCAACATTTACTGGTGTCCTACTTTCCAATGACTTGTTTCTTCTTGTTTGATATTTGCTTTAAACTGTTTTTTCTTAACTGAGTCTTCTATCTGCCCAGGGCCATGGAGGAAGATGACGCAAATGCCCAAGGAGGTCTGAAGGAGACCAGGTCCAGAAGAGGAAGTGGACTGAGACTTTATTTTCATTTTAACTCCTTTGTGCAACAGCTAGAAGATCCAAATTATTCAATCATTAGGTATCACTTAGCTCTTTTAAAATGTATCAGTTACACACCGATCTACCTAACTTCTGGTAACGCTGTGATAATATGAGGGAAAATACCCATGAAACGCTTTTATTATAAAAGTGAATAGAAAGAACAATACAGTTGCCTGGACTGCTAATATTATTAAATATTGATTATAATAGCTCATTATTATGACTCATCTCATTACAGAGATGTTTATGAATAATAGCAGTAAGCTTAGTCTCCTATAAAGAATGCAGGTCAGTGAAAAAGAGAGATGGGAATAAAAGTCATACTTAGCAAAATTAATTTCAAATTGAAGGAACTCAGTAAAAACAATATATTAATCTCTCCTCATCTGTGGTTCTGTTTTATGCAGTTTGAATTATCCATGGACTAAAAATGTTAAGTGAAGAATTTCAGAAGTAATTCACATGTTCTACATAATTTTATTATATTACTAAAACTGTCTGGTTTATTATTGCTGTTAGTCTTTTGCTGTGCCTTTTTCATAATTAAATTCATCATAGATGTGTATATATAAGAATAAATATAGGGCTGGGAATATAGCTCAGTGGCATAAGTACCTGCCTGGCAAGCACAAGGTCCTGAGTTCAATTACCAGCATCAAAAAATAAAATAAATAATGAAATAAAATAAAATTTAAAAAGAATAAATATAGTATATACTGGAGTTGGTTCTAACAAGGGTTTCAGACATTTGGAATATTTTGGAACATATCCCGCAGAGATAAGGGGGAACTACTGTATTTATAATTAAATTTTCCTTTAATCCTTACTATTATAATTTTGCCTCCATAGAGATCACAGACCTTGTGCTGAAGGGAAAGTAGGAGAGCAAAGTCACGCATTGGGGGTGGGAGGTGATCTTCTGGCCCACACTGAGGCCACCTCCGACCAAAATCTAACTTTTTGGGCCAAAGCATACCCAACATATCGGAGCATTCCCAAAATATTACTTCAGCCCTCTATGCACTTTGGGCACAATAAGGGAAATTGTAAATGTGATGATCTACGAAAGTGATGGTAACCTTACACCTAGCAATTTTTTTCAAGTTGAAGGTTATAATTTATTAGTGGCCTATTAGCTACAAATCAATTTAATTGCTGTAATGAATTTTTTTAAAAAATGAGTAAAATAGACTATGAAGGTGTGATACAGTGAGCATGGGAAGCACAAGGTACCATGGCATGTAATAGGGTATTATTTTACGAATTTTTTTCTATCAGTTTTTATGTGTCAGGAAAACAAAGAAGTAAAGTACTGTATCTGGCTTTCCCACTCTTCTCCTGCACTATCAACCAATACAGAAGACTTCTGTGCCTCAAAAGGTGACAAGCAAACATGACAAGGAAACAACTGTAAGCAAACAGCTCCCAGTGAGCACCAGCTAGGTATCCTCAGATCCCACCTAGTTCTGACCCTGTCTACTGGGAGATAGCGGCAGGTATCACAGATTGGGGGTTCAGTTCTCAAGACTACTGTAAGTTTCAGATTGTAGGCACAGGCCACAGGCTGATTTAGCTGTGCTTTTGACTGACTATAAACTAGGATTTCCACAACTTCCTCTGTGATGTTCATTAATTTGCTTGAGCAGCTTATCGAACTCAAGGAAACACATTTACCAGTTCGCCATAATGGACCATACAAAAGGTTCAGACGCAAAGATGGTTGGGGTAAGGCATGGAAAAGGGGTGTGGCGCTTCTTTACTTTCTCCAGATGACACCTTCCAGGACCCGCCAAATGTTCAGTCGCCTGGAAACTCTCTCTACTCTGGCCTTTTGGCTCTTTATAGAGATTTCATTGCATAGCTGTGAGTGAAGCATACCCAATTATGTCAACACGTGACTGATGCCAATGAGAAGGATTTTTAAAAACTCACCTAGAAAGAAGCGTCCACTTCAGCAGTTCCTCCTATTTTCTCCTCGCAGCCTTCCTCCATACAATGAGAAAGGACATCTCTGCAAAGAGGAGGGTCTCATCACCTAACATCTGATAAGGATCATACATCCAGCTCAAGGAGTGCCTATGACCCAGGAAAGAAAGATTCTAGTTTCCGTGGCTTATCTTAGGAAGGGAGTTACAGCTAGGAACTGTGAATGAAAACAAAATTTACATATCATAGTATGATAGTTATATATTTGTATGCACATGTACTAACAATGTAAAATGCATATATTTACTGTAGAATAGGACAAATCACTTTGATACACTAAAACTTTGGAGTATGACATGCTTGAAGTTTGAATCCCAAAAGTAGCTACTTCCTAATTAACTAGGCTTAGGCAAGTTGTTCTATCATTGTAGCCCACCAGGCATAGGGCAAATTTGGTCATAAAGGCATGTTATTGTGGGCATATAGTCCTCAGGTTTATTCTTTGAATATAATGGACCTTTGATTTACAAACTCAACTCAGTCTTGAGAGCTAATTGTAACACAATTGTCAGTGGAAGGCTCCAGCTCCTCTACACAGCCTTCAAGTTCTCTCTCTTGTATACAAGCAGATCTCAGTGTCCTGAGAGACACTGGCCCAAGATTTCTCAATTAACCCCATACAGGAAAGGATTCGTAATGCTCCTTCCAAAACTCACTAAGGATTAAATCTGTTTCTCAGACTATTTGAAAGGACAAGTGGCTGGCATTCAGGTCATAACTCAATTTTGATAGGTAAAACTAAAATTCTGGTCATAACCCAAATTGTTTGTATGTCAGGCAGGTCATAACTTGAGGGTCCACTGTACTTCTATTGATGAATTATTAATGTTAATATTATGAATTTGATTATATTAAACAATGAGTACCTAACAATAAAAAATTAAAAACAAAGTATTTAATCTTTAATATTTATTGTTTATTAAAAAGCATCAAAATTTTCAACATTGACTGGCTTTTGGTGTACAAAATCTATAAGAGAATAACAGCAATAAATTCCTATATGAACTACAGTTAAAATACCAATAGAGTGCTACAGAAACAACCTTTACTTCAATTATCACACCTGAGACAGTCCTCACACATGACAATGACATGTTCCATGCACACATAATCGCTTACACTAACAATATGTGTATTTTGCTCACCCAGTCACTTGGTAGGACGTACTTGACATCTCAGTGGTCTTGTTATTTTGTCAAGAGGTTCCTATTTTATTATACAATGTGTAGTTAACAGGAACATAAAATATCATTAAAATAAAGTATTAAATTCCTAATATGTGTTTAGAATAAACATCAACATTTTCACATCAGCTATATACTTGCTTGCAAAACCTGAAAGCATCAGAGATAAGTTCCTATATGAGCTACAGTGAAAATACCAGTAAAACACTACAACAAAAATAATCTTTGTTTCAGTTGTCACACTTAAGGTAGTCTTCAGACATGGCAACTACATTTTCCATTCACATGTTTCACTGACACTGACAGCACATGTGTTTAGCTTCCCTTTCCTATGTGGCAGGCCGTTATTATCACCTCTCTTGTCTTCCTATTTTATCAGGAGTTTCCTGTACTGCTATACTATATAAGATGCACTTAGCAGAAAAATAAGATACCAGTGAAATAAAATATCAAACATGTAATAAGTGCTTAGGATAGACATCAACATTTTCATATCAGCTGCTTATCTGCTTACAAAATCTAAAAGACAACATAAGAAATAAAAACCTACATGAACTTCAATATAAATACAAACCAAAGTCTACCACAGCAATAATCTTTACTTCAACTGTCACACCCAAGGCAGTCTTAAGGCGTGATAACCGCATGTTCCACACACAAGTACCATTACACTGATAGCATGTGTGTTTTGTCCTGCTGTTCTTTCTTATAGGGCACATCTGACATCTTTTTGGATTTCCTGTTGTCATAGTAGGTCCTTGGGATGCTGGGCCTGCCTGTTCATCCGTCAGCTCACCAATGTGATCCACAATCTTTTGGTGTAGTTTCCCAGGCAGAAACATTTTGTTTCTCCTCTGCTGTATATGTTCTCTTAAGAGTTCCAGTCTCAATCCTCTAATAACATTTCTCTGAGATATTTTGCATTTGTTATGTTCTTTGTAAACTATCAAATTATTTATGCCACTCATGTTTAAATTTAAGTAAAACACAACCTTCGGCGATTGGCCAGTGCTTTGCATTTTAAGTGACATCATAGTTGCTGCATAGCAATCATAGTTGCTTTCATCAATAACATCTATTCCATCTTTGGTTTGTTGTAGGAAGTTACTATCTCAGGCTTCTGCTTTGCTGAAGTTTCTCTATCAATAATTCCATCATACTGCAGTGTTGACGACAGAAGTACCAGTTTGTTTTTCTTTGCTATATATGAGGCCAATATTACTTTCTGAAATCCAAAAATTGTACTATACAATTCTCTTTTGAGATTGCAACATTTCATTTGGAATTTTTGGTTTGTTTCTGCATATAGTTCCTACACTAGTCAACTTGTGCTCTGTTAGCAAATGCAACATCAATTGGAAACTGCTAAACCAATTGTTGAACGTCATATTCTGATTAGTTTGGGAGATGGCAGCAACAAGTCTGTTCATGACATAATTTGATTTATTACTACATGAATAAGGACCAGGTGGCTGAGTTCCAGGATAAATTTCTAAATTGAAAGCACAATATGGCTTTGCATGTATAAGGGAAGAGTACTTATGCCATTTTTTGAAGGTTTTTTGGGAATATACAGCCTGAAGCTACACTGACCATGAAGGGCTGGAAGATGTTGATTAACAGTCATGTATTCAGATGATGTGTAATTGTTTGACAGTTACCCACAAATCTCTCAAACAATGAGTGGACAGCAGCCAGATTAACAGTTCTTTTTTGTTTGGTGGATGGTTTTGTTATCAAACCTCAGGCAATTTTGAAGGAAACCAAATCTCCTGTGTCATCATCATTTTGCAAACTTCAAGTCTACACCCATCACTCTGCCATAAGTATTTTACATTCCTGCAATAACTACGAGCAAGCCCTGCTAAGTACAGTAGACCTATGAATGCTTTCAGTTTAGTTAGTGAAGCTTAATAATAAATACATTTTTGAGTATGGCTATCAGAGCATATAGAACATTTTACTTGAATTTCAGCATTTGCGTATTTCACAACATCTTGTAGCATTTCATGTTACAGTTTCTAAACCTGAATGGCAGTGATGGCATTCCATTTAATAGGTTTCACCCCTGCTAAGATCCTCACTATAGTTTTGGGCCTAGTTCTAACTTGGAGTAATTCCATTTGGTTGCATGACCATTTTGTACCATTTAAGACCTTGGTCCTAATTGCTTCATTGAGTATCCATTTTGTCCTACAAAGGCCCCTGTGTTACATGTAAAAATACTAAATAAAGTTTGTTTGCTTTCCTCCTGTTAACCTACCATTTCATAGGCCTAAGCTACAGAGCTTCAAAGATCAGAGAAAGAGTCATTTTCTTTTCTTTCACTTTTGGCAGTAAGAATAGGACATCAAGTTTGGGGACACCCTGCTTACTCCAGAAGTTGAAGCTGAGATCGTAGGGACAAATGACAGAGCCAGCAAAAGACAGGGACTCTTGGCCCCACTAGTCTCCCAGACATCTGTCTGTAAGGTACAGAGGAGCGAATCTAAGGTTTCTGTAGAGTGCACACCCTGGTTGAAGGGAAAACTGCCCTTGCTCTCACCACACTAGATTCACCACTGGAATCTCTCATGCTGACGATACTATCTAGAAACCTGTAGACTTAACATCTCCCAATAGTTTTATTGCCAATGGGCACACAAATGAAACACTATTACAGGCTCTTCATCTCACTACTAAAATTGCTGTTTGTTTGTTAATCAGTCCATACACAGAGACTGATAATATGTCCGCTAAGAATAACAACAATCAAATTGTTGAAGTTGCTAAATATGCAGTTGAAAATAGATCACTTTTCCATTCTTTCTCCAGTTTATTTATTTTGGTTATATATTTTATTTTATGTATTTATTTTATGTATTTAATGCATTTATTTTTAGAAACAAGGTTTTGCTAAGTGGTCCAGGCTGGCCTTGAACTCACTGTGTAGCACAGGCTGCCTCAGCCTTCCCGAGTGGGTGCTGGTGCCGTAGGCATACATCCCCACACCCAACACTCAAGCCAATTCATAAACTTGCTTTGACCCTTTACTGCTATTACTGACAATCAAGAAATCTAGAAAAGGTAAATATACAGGTGTGTCAAGCAATCACCAGATCCTTTTACATTGTGCTAAACAGAATTCCTGCAGTCTGCTTTCTTGTGATCTTTGGCCTGCATTTATCTCCCATCAAATAAGACAAGCATTCAATGTACGGGAATGTTAAGGAACTGAAGGACAATTGGTTCTTCCTTAACATTTACAAAATTTCTGACCAAATTGTTTACCATAATTACCAGATTTTTACCAGGTTTTTAAAAAGTAATCTACACATCTGCGGGCACACCTGAGGGAGCAAAGTTGCAGTTTGTCCACGTGGACTTCATAGCTTTACCTTCAGCTTTTGGGCTACTCCCGCTCTTTGATCATTGTGTGTTTAGTGGGTAGAGCACATACTGTCTATTTAGATGTATTAACACCATGACAGTGACAAAGAAATTAATAACTGAGATTATGGCCCATTTTTAGCATTCTCTTATAGACTGAATCAAACTAAAAGTCACTTGTCAACAGAAATAAACTACTTACTCAGAAAAATTATGTATTATTTTTTAAAAGTATCTTATGCCATCCTTAAACATTAATGCAAGAAGAATATAAAAATCTAAATATAAAAAATTTTAGGAGAAAAATTTGTCAAGAAGCTGGACTTCAGTAGCTGAAAGTTTTACCTTTGGCTCTTATAAAATATAAACTTCTCCAATTAAGAGAAATAAAATATTTTGAGATAGTTTTTGTGGTCCTGGACCAACTAGCATCTCCAAACCTTCCATTCTTGAAAAAGTGGATATTATGGTGGCTTACATAACAAACTGTATACTATGACTTGCCATGAATATAACTAGTGTGGGACTACCATCCAGCTAAAGAGCTGTAGCCTGCATCGACTGATAAACCTTTCCATCTGTTTCAACTAAGTGATAATCATACATCAAGATTTTCAGAACAAAGTATATATCATTACCTTGTGGGGAAAGACTTTATGATGTACTGCTAACCATCTACACAGCATCAGATTTTTTTTTAAATCCTCTTGATTCATGTAGCTACATCAAGCTACACATTCTCAAGAGAACTGGAAAATCAACCCAACAGGTGACCTCACAGTAAAGATCTCAGAGCCAATCCCCAGCTTCTAAAAGCATATGACATCACAAAGCTTGTGTCAAGTCACAGATCAACACATTTTGCTTCCACCTTTAAAAAAAAAAGAAAACTCCTGTCCTTTCCCCACACTTGTTGAAAAGCTCTGTGGAAATTACTTGTACCAGAACCCTCTGCCTCTGTTCCTCCCCAGGAGAACTCACTTTCAAACATGTCTCTCTCATCACAGTTAGATTTCTTAACAAGGCAGGCACAAATCTGAGACTCACTTATACAAGTTTTCCAAACCCTGGCATGTTAACTAACCTATATGATTGCTGGGCATGTCAGTACCAGCTTGGATGAAAAACCTAAACTACTTTCCATTCCTGCCAGTGTGAGTACATGGTAGACCATTGTGGAAGATGGCTGAGTGAGATGGCACAGTATCCATGACCAGAAATAAAATATCCCCCTGTGTTTCCTTCTGGTGAGGTCCCTGGATAGAGAAAAGCTCTATGAAAGGTCAAGGACTGCTTCATGCTTAGAAAAGACACTAGAAGGGTTTTTTTCCTTTGTACTGAATACAGCCATGATACTGGCACCTTCCTTGTACTGTCTTTTACGGTTCAAACTTTTATCAAATTTCCACATATTTTGACTGGTTCACAGACCACTTGAGCATGACATGAGGTACCTCAATTACTCCTCTAACTAGGAGATTGAAAAGGTATTACACTGGTACATGAAAAGTTGAGAGTAACGTAGGTAATTAATCTAATACGTACACTTATCAAGGCCAGAACTGAGTCTGGCTACATAAAAAATTTCACAATATGATCTATTTTTCCAGACTGACAGGGACACATAGAAAATGGAGATGTGCAAATGCCTACATGACCAATGACACAGGCTGTGAGGAACGCTGGACCTAAGGGATTGCAAGTTACTCTCTTACTCTGAACAACATTGGTTTTGATTGGTTTTTATATCTCATGAGGCCACAAGATATATGAAGAATGTCTGCTTAAATGGCCAAGGCAGTGGGAACTCAGATACCTAGCTCCTTTAGTCACCTCCAGACTGTCCATCTGAGACACTTACCAAATTATTTTCTCGGGCTCCTTCATAAAGTCAGGCCACATGATATCAGATAAGACCGCATAGAAAATGTACTCAAGTACTGAATACATTTCTCCAGTGTACAATGAAACAATTCTCCAATTGCTTGTTTTGGAACTATGACTCAGAAAAAGCAATGCTGAGTTCAAAACCACTGTGAAAATGTTGGAAGCACTCTAATCAGAAGTTAATATACTTGCCTGAGTTGTACTCTAAAACTGTCACTTCCAGGATACACAACTTCCCAATAGGGAGGAGCTTGTGCAATCACTGATGAAAAGTGCTGATTTTTGGGAATCATATAGAACAAAGTGTCTCATTTAAACCTTTGACCAGAAAAGCTTTATACTGTCTCTCAGATAAATGAGACTCTGCTACTTCATCATATTGAACTATTCACAGAGTTGGGAGGGAATAGAATACGAGGAAGTGTGCTAAGGTTTATTCTTTATGAGAGTTTATTCTCTTTCTGGTATATACTCTTCTCTCCCTTTGCAGATACCTTGTGACTAAGGTAATGGCTTGATTATTCTCTCCACAGCCACCAAATCAAATCAGGTTTGAGAAACTTATGGCAAAGTTCAGTCAAGGAAAATGCAGAAGATTCGCAAGATGCCACAATAAAATATACCGCTTTGGCATGTTGCTTATTTTGAGTTACAGATGACTGAGAAAGAGCAGATCAGGAAGAGGTCTCTCATTTCCCCCAAGACCTAACATTCTTCAAGTACAGAGGGCCTTCTCCCTTCTCAGAAGAGGACAACATTCTTACCAGTGGGCCCTAGAAGTTAATATTGAAACAGATCCACAGATCGTAGCATATCTTCTCTTGGCTTCTCCATGCGTCTCTTAGTTATTTCCTGCACAAATTACTGCACCAGAATCTTAAACTACTTTTCCTTGGAGTTGTCACTTACCTTAAATTTTTTACTTTTCATTTTCACTTTCCCATAATTTAATACTTTTCACTGATGAGGTCTTGGTACTAATTGCTTTTGGGATCTTTAGGTTTCTTCTGAAGGCTTTTATGTGTGTATAAAATACTAAGTACAATTTATATGCTTTTCTCTTGTCAGTCTGATTTTTGTTACTTCTATTCATAGGCCCGAGCCACAGAAGTTAAGAGAGTAAAGTTATTTTCCCTCCCTTACCCCTGGCACGTGGTAATTGTTCTGTTGTTAATAATATTACCCCTTGCCCCAGCCTTTTCTCTAAGATAGTAACATGCATGAAAAGCCCATGACCACTTAATAGTACATAGACCTACTATCATTAAAGCTTTCCTCAGGCATCGCTGTAAAAAATTAATCTAAGAATGTGAGGCATTAAGGAATTCATGGTGGAAGTGAACTACTCAGTAAATTCTTACTGCAGTGGAGCTGCATCTAATGATGGAGCTGTGTCCTGGTGATTTGAGCATCACATTTGCTGTGCTCTGACAAGGAAGGTTTCGTAAGGAAGACTTCATGAATCACGACTCCATCAGTGAATCAGACTGACTCAAGTGTTTGTGTGCATCACATTAATTCGGCTGCCTCTTGAACCATACATATCACAGAGTGTTGTTAGGTTGCCCAGGCTGACCTCAAAATCAGGATCCTCCTGCTTCAGCTTCCTGAATATCTGGAATTACAGGCATGCATCCCTATGCCAGTTCTTTGCATCTTAGAGAGAGAGAAAGAGAGAGATTCAATTAAGAAAACAGCCTACTCAAGCTCAGACTTCAAGCTGCCTTGCCTAAGCTCAACAGAAATATTTTTGTGACATATGAAATATGACTTATCTTGGAAAGTTTTAAAAAATTGTTTTAGTAGAATAAATGACATTGAAGTAGTAGCAAAATAGCTGGGCATAGTGGTGTACACCTGTAATCCCCATACTCAGGAGGCAGAGGCAGGAGGATTGTTGCAAGTTCAAGACCAGCCTGAACTGCATAGCCAGACCCTGTCTCAAAAAGACAAAAAAAGAGAGAGAAAAAAACAAATAGTAGCAAAACATATTATTGATAAGGGATCTACACATTTCTGCAGTGCTTGGTGGTTATGTATTAAGCCAAAAGGGCCAGTTGTGCTTCTATTTCACAAAAGAGAAGAAGAGTTATTAAATCAAAGAAGAAATAGGATTATTTCTCAGTAATAACTCAGACCAACTTACTTTGGCTGTTTGCATGTGTTTTCATCTATAATATATGAGCAATCATCAATAACTGCTATTGTTTTTGATTCTTAAACAACATCTCTAGTTCTACAGCACATATCAGAAGTGTATGTCAGATATTACATAAAAAAGTAAAACTTACTACAAATTTCAACTTGTAAGCCGTTATAAAGATGCATTAATATTTATAGTTCTCTGTGTCCTGCTACACTACTCCATAGAAGCCCACGGGCATTCATCTTTACATAGGAGAAGACCGGACAGTTGTGTTTGCCTGCTCACTGAGTACAGAGGATAACAGGGCCCCCTTTGGCTCTCACCCGACACAAGAGAAACAGGAGCTTGGTGCTAGAGCAATGGGAGAGTAAGAGTCTGGCGAGTCAGGGACAGGATGGGAGTGTCCCCGAGACTCACTAGTGGGGAGAAAGCAAGGAACCAGGAGAGGATCTGGAGAATCAGCTGTGAAAATATATAGGAATATTATTAGGACTGGGGGCTGTTCTGCTTCCTAATTTTTAAAGACTTTAGACTGTGCTGTTGGGAAATCAAGACAAGATCTTTATAAAACCTACTCTTTAGCTTAAGACATGTGATGTTCTTTTTTTTTTTTTTTGCAGTACTGGGGATCGAACTCAGGACCTTGCGCTTGCTAGGCAAGCGCTTATTCCACTGAGCTATCTCCCCAGCCCAAGCTTAAGACAAAAGAAAACAAAAATCCCAGAATAGAGAGCGAGATAGCTTCAAAGGGGTTAAGGGAAATTTCAAAAGCCATACGTGTAATTGTTAACCTAATTACAGGTCAGAAAGTGTCCCAAAGTTGCATCTAATTAGTATTTCAGGTATTTTATAAATGCTCATGGTTGGGAAAAAATTTGCTGTTGTTATGTATGGCTTGTTATTTACTTTTAATTCTTAAAATGCACTAGCTACAGTTTCAAAAATCTAAACTATAAGTAACATTTACTGATGCTATAAACTATTTTAATCAAATTTATTATCTTTGTGAAATGTGAAGGAGATGCACCAATTCTTTTAATTTCAACGAGACCGTGTTAACAAGAAAGCACTTTCTACCAAAATCTCAAAAATCAGTCAATCTTATTTGATTAAAAAGTCATCTAAAGATTTCCAGTAAACATTTGTTTATGACATCTAAATATTGCACCAAAACTCTAGAGTAAGAATTATCATCTTCACTTTCAAAACAAAGAAATAAGCTTTAGAAAAAATTCAGTAACTTGCCCACCGACCCAGAGCTAGAAAACTTATCTATCCTAGTGGATGAGTCACTGTCATTGTAGAGATAAAAATACGAAACTAACACAAGATACTCTCTAGAGAAAAGAGATGAAATTGTCTCTTCCTGTACCATACAGATGATGGTAATCTTTCTGCTTATGTAATTAACCATCATACTTTGCAGTTAGAACCAACTTCTCTTGAAAAAATGAATTAAAACACCATAAATATCTTTCTTTTTGTTTTAAAGATAAAAGAACCAAAACATATTAACAGACAGACAGACATAAATAAAACAACACAAAAACAACAAAGGCAATACAGAATTTCAGACAAGGTGACAGGAAATTAACAGTGGTTGCTGTATTACCTATTGGGATCTTCAAATTGGTTACTCCCTAAAAGTCTTTAAAGCTACGTATTTAGTTATACTGTACTCTAATGCAATATTCCTTCTTTTGAAACCGAAGCCTATTTTGGTTTTAGATCATTTAACAAAGCATTTGCCTCATTTCTTAAACTTCACTGAACAATGTTTTCAGTTCATGTACCCCAAAATGTGTACAGGTCTTAGCCTGATAATTAAGCTATAGTTCATATTTTGAATTAGTTTACTTAGTTTTGATAAAGAAAATGGAAGTGCTGTATTCCTATTTGCTAACCTCACACCACAGGGCTAAAAACTTAGAATGAGTCTTCAAACTAAGAGACAAATACTTTAATTAATGATAAACCTGAATTTACAGGGGCCTTTTATCTCCTAGGTAGTCTATAAGTACTATTTAACTTGGCCAACAGTGGATCACTAATGTCCAGACTCGTTACATACTTGTTATAATTTTTCTTAAGTAACTAAAATAAAGAATAGGTCTGGCCTAGAAATTTTTGTGATGTAAAACCCAGTGAGGAAATAGCATACCCTCAGGCCTGGATCTAAGACCTGAGCCCTAATCTGTAATTTTTTTTCTCTGTCTATTCCCATATATTAAGAACACATTTAATTCTAATAATATCTCATGGAGTGGGCATAAATATTATCACCATTCTACAGATACCGCTCCAATTCTCTCTACCTCAGGCCAAGAAAACTTATCTGCCTGTTTAGATTCTGATTTCAGAATCAGGTCCACTCCATCGGCAAAACTCCGGAGGACAGAGTCCTGTAGTTCAGGTGAGGAAAATAAACCAAAGGGATGAGGCCTGGTGGGTTCCCAGCTCAAAAGATCTGCTCATTAAAACGCTGACTTGTGAGATGTTTCGGGCTAGTTTCAAGGATTGAGAATAAAGTTTCAAACTCGGAGGGGGTAAAACTTTAGGAAGTGCCAAGGTGGACACCAGAGATCAAGGGAGCAACCAGAGCTTTGGCTAAAACTACACTGAGTCCAAGACGCTCAGTCTTGTGTAATGTCCACGTCCACAGTCAAGCGTGACTGGGCAGCAGGGTGCTCCCAGAAGGGACAGATGTTGTTTCCCATCTCGACTCCGCCCCATCTCTACAATGAAAAAACCAAGGAATCCCCATTTTTTTTGTCATACGTCTACTTACATTTGTACCGCAAATGCCTCTCTTCCTGACCCAGACATACTGCTGTGAATGTCCCATAATTCCTTCCGCAGCTGTGCTCCGGGGCTTGTCGGTATACAAATATTTGCCACAGTATTGTTAATAAGATCCAAACAATGAAAACATGCACGTAAAAAAGTACATTGTAGCACATGCAGAAAATGTATGAAATTTGAAAATACTGTGCTAAATGAAAAAATACAATCATGGAAGGTCATATAGTTTTATTCCATTTGTATAAAATATCAAGAACAAGTAAATCTGTAGAGAGAGAAAGTAGCTTAGTATTGCCACACAACTATTGGGGCTGGGAGAAAATGGGCAGTGACCACCAACGTATTCTGGTGTCTTTAGGGGCTAAAGAATGTTCTTCAGTTAACTGTTGTGAGATACGTACAACTATATGAACACACTAAAAACAAGTAAATGGCAAACTATAAATTGAAGAATTGTATATGTGAATTATAGCTCAATTAATCTGTTACAATTTTAAGGAAATTCTCTCTGAAAGAAAGCAACCCGAATTTTGACACTGAGAATTCTCAAAGACAAGTTCAATAAAATATGAACTCATAAACAAAGATTGCCAATCACATAATCAAACAGGCTATCAATACTGAATCTAACAAAAATGAGAAAAGTTAGAATTTCCTAATAATTAAGGAATTATAAACATCAAATTTACAATGTTAAATGTTTCTGTAAAATATGATAAATGAAACTATAAAATTAATAAGTACAGACTATCAAATGATAAACAATTTTGAAAATGCTGTTTTAAAAATGAAAGCATAATTCTTGAAATTAAAAACTAAATTAATCATATAGCAGAGTAGATACAGATGAAGAGACATCTAAAGAAAAATCCAGAATTTTGTCTGGAGCTATGAAAGAGATATTAAAGTAGAATTTAGAAGAGACAGGAGTAAAGAAATTTCCAGAAATTCTGAGTCATCACTTCCTGTGAAAATGTTATATATATTAATCAGAACCTGAGCCAGTGTCTACTTAGATACTGAATCAAAAATCAAATTCACAGAGCTCCAAAAACTAAATATAATATGCTAAAATGGAGTAGAAAAAAAAAATTACTGAGGAAAGAAAGCTAGATCTAACATGTTAAAATGGGGTAGAAGAAAAAAAGATTATTTACCAAGAAAAGCAATTAGATAGAAAATAGTATTCTCAGAAAACTGTAGTAAAGGAGTTACAAACTACTAAAAGAAAAATAACTACCCTATCATACTTTTATACCCAGCACAACTGTCTATAATGAGGGTAAAATTCAAAAATTATTACATTAAAAATATGGAGACCTGTCCCCCAGAAGACTTCCACTAATGGAATGCTGAACAATGATCTTTAGTAAGAAGAGAAGCAATCTTAGAAAGACATTTTGATACATAAAAAGATAAATGAAACAAAAGGTTAATATGTTAGTACATCTACGCAAACTTTATACAATAAAAGATTATGACATCTAATTTAGGAGGTTAAAAATAAAAGAACTAAAATATAGGACAGAAATACAATTTAATTGGAAGAAGGGAAGAAAATATGAAGACAAAGAAAAAGAAAGAAATGGGGACATGAGGGAGGGAGCGAGGCGGGGCAAGACAGATAACATGTACTTGTTACAAAACCTGTGACCCCTAGGAGCAGTCTAATTTTTTCTATTGCCACTGCTCAGGCTGTGAGCCAGAACTGCAATTACTTTCCAATTTTTTTATTTTCATATATTTTAATGTGTTTTTCCCTAGGAATTCATATTGTAGTAGATTGAAGAGCTTCTTCAAAACACACATCAGCATGAGACTTCTGATTCCATTAGAGATGGTAGGACCAGGAACATTTTTGGTTTGTTTGTTCATTTGTTCGTTTTGGCTTGGGTTTTTATTTCTGATGGTATGTCTTTTTATGAGTTTTATTGATTTGTTTTCTTTCACATCTTTCTTACTAGTGCATATTGGTTACACAGATTAATGGGTTTCATTCTGGCAAATTCACACTTCCACATGGACATTCTTGGATTATTTTCACAAACCTATCACTCCTCTTGCCACACCCTCCTCAGAGTTTCATTTCTGGGGGCTGGCTCAATGCATACAATACATCTGATCATAATTCTCCCTATGGTTCTTACCTCTCATCAGGAAAAACTGAATTATTATTCTCAGTTTTATTAAACAAATATTTTCAAAAAGCCTCCTTTGTGCCTAGCCTGACCTTGGGCTTGGAGTCCAAGAGTGAACGAGACAGTCTCCAACCTTCAGGAGGTTTCTCTCAGTACAGGTAAAGAATGGAAATGAGCTCACTGTTCAGGACATAGTGTGGCAGAGACCGATCACTGTTTGCCACTACTTTGCTCACTTATTTAGTAGTAAAGGAGATAGGGTACATTTCTCAACTCTATAAATTGCAAGAATACACACAAATTAGAATGAAAATGCTCCTCAGGAAAAAGATGTGACACCCTGTTACAGGGGTGTATATGAGCAGTACACCAGGCAAATAATTCATTTGCCGTCTTATTTTTTTCCATTCATCTGTTGAGAGACCATTAGGTTATTTCCACATAATGTGTCAGTAAACAAAGGAGATTCTGATTTAAAGTCTTCTTTGCTTTTTTCCCTTGGTGGGGATGAAGAGCAGGCCCTTGTCAGTGCTAAGCAAGCGCTCTATTGCTCAGCTAAACCTCCAGCCTCCTGATTTTAAATATTTTGGATGGATAGTGTGGCCACTGAGGGAGGATCAACTTGGATCAGCCCAGGGATTGGCAGAGCACATTTCTGGTTGTGCCTGGTGGGTTACGCAGGTGCGGGCTGGGCATCTGTGTCTGCTTCCTGCCCCCTCTGCTCTGGCTCTCTCCCCGCTCTGCTCCCTGCTACTACGAACCCAGCAGCTTGGCTGTGCCGTGCCTCTCCACCGCGGGGCTTCTGCCTTGGAGTCAGAAGAAGAGCTTCAAGTCCTGGAGATTTCTGCGTGCTATGACTACTTTGAGTCATGTGTATAAATGATTCCATTTCAGAATTTTAAAATTATACATCATGTATTTATTTATTTATTTTAAAGAGAATAAAAATAAAGAAAATATTTAAAAATTTCAAAACAAGATGATAAGAAATCAGCAATGGTTGTTATATTGCATGTTGTTACCTTCAAAGCAGTTGTTCAGATTAGCAGATATAAGCATGCAAAATTGGTCAAAAACATTAAGAAAAAAATAAGCATTAACTGTTCCTTTCAATAAATCAACAGAAATTAGTAGTGCAATTATCTTAGCTATGTTGTTTGTGTGTGTGTGTATATGTATATGTGTGTGTGTGTATATATATATATATATATATATATACACACACACACACAAAAGAAAGAGGGGAAATGTATATATATTTTTTCTTTTCTTTTTTTTTTTTTTTTGCGGTACTGGGGATCGAACTCAGGACCCTGCGCTTGCTAGGCAGGTGCTTATCCCACTGAGCTATATCCCCAGCCCTATATTTTTTTCTTCTTTCTTCTCTTCTTTCCTTCATCCTAGTTGTTCTTTCCTTCTGAGCAGTTTTTTTGCCTTTCACCGTATCTATTGTACTTTTTGAATTTTGTTTACTCTTTCAGTTTCTTACGCTAGGAAGACAATACAAGGTCTACACATGCCGGTCTGATTTATTTCACTTATGAGTATGGTCTCTAGTTGCATCTTTGTACCTATAAAAGCCTCAAATTTATCTTTCTTTGTAGCTAAGCAGTATCCATTGTACGATAATACCTCATTTTTTTAGCCATTTCTCAGTTGATGGGGATTTGGGTTGTTTCCAAGATTTATCTATGACAAATTGCACTACTATAAACATGGGGGCACATATATCTCTGTGGTATGATGTTTTTAATTCTTCTGGAAGAAGAGCCAGAAGGGAAATAGCTGGTTGAATGGGACCTCTAATCCTAGTTTTCTGAGGAATCTTCACATTAATTTCCAGTGGTACAGTGGTTGTACCAGTCTGCACATGTATTTTATGAGTCAATATTCAAAGCACTTGACAATAGTTAACAATTGGTAGAGGTACTTTGTAGGTGCTAGTTTTATGCTATGCTAACTTTTTATATTATTAAATCTTCATAAGAAGATAATGATACTATTATTATCTCCTTTTTATAAGAGAACACCAAAAAAATTAGAGACTGAGTGAATATCTTACTGTTTTCATAAAGGAAAGTTAGGATAATCATAAGAAAATCAAGTCAGTAAGCAGTTTAGAAGAGATTTCCTGTCCTAGACAGTGATCCAAATTCTCTAAATCCATAAGAATCTACAACTTTAAGCCTGGATTTGGATTAAACATTACCAGTAGCAACAGCCAAAATTAAGAAAAATAAAAATTCATTAAATTAACAGTTAAAGCCAGAAGGAATGTTTTGGATTTCATTACAAGAAAACAAGACAAAATCATGATCAAAAGAAAATTTGGCAACTAAGACCCCAGATCGGCTTATTTTAGAAATTGGGTTTGTTGCATATGTTGAGTTTGTCGAATAATTTATTCTCTCCAGGGCTCAACTCTTCACAAGGCCATTAGACTACATGATTTCCTAGGTTACTGTGCTAGGATAACAGTAGAGAGTAATTCTTGAGAATGGCTGTGCAAAAACTTACTTTTAATATGCAAAGTAAAAAATAAAAAATGTGTATTTATATGTTCCACTGCTTCAGGTTTCTGAGTCACTTACCTAACATTGCTTAAACACCTACTATGTGTCAGGAATTACAGCAACTAGTGTTCTACCAGTGAACAAAATGAAGGCTTGATTTCCACAGTTGACGTTCTAGTGATGGAAATCAAAAAATAAACAAATATGTAACATATTCTATGCCACATGGTGATAACTGCCATAGACCAAAGGATAAGCAAAGGAAACTAATGGTGAAGGGAACATTCCATTCCCTGTGTCTGCTTTGCTTCTCCTTCTAGGCTTATCCTCAAGTTGGTACCAGCTGTGTGATCTGACTGGAACACCCTTTCCCAAGCCTCCTTGGGGCTGGCTTTCTCCTTCTCCATGAGGGTCAGTATACAAGCAATCTCACCTCCTGCTATTCTGCTCTCTATTGAATTTTCTTTCCCATAGATCTTACCTCCTAACATGTAATATAAATTGTTAATGTCTATCTAGAATATAAGTTCTAAAAATGCAGGGGCTTAGTTTTGTTCAAGAAAGTATTATGAAGTCTAGACGTTGCCTAATCAGAGGTAATACTCAATAGAGCAGTGAATGAATTGGACAAAAAATGAATGAATGAGTGAATGAACAAACTGAGGGGTGGTGGTCTGCAAAGTCTTCTTTGATAAAGTGAACAAATAATTTATTTTGTTTTGTTTTGTTTTGTAATGCATAAAAGGAGGGCCTGGAGGTCAGTGCCTCAGAACAGGCAAAGACAAAGTCCTCCTCGGTGGCCTGGCCGGGCGGGCCCATTTCTACTCTTTCCAGTGAGAAGTGGGGAAGTGGGTACTTTTGCTGGAAAGGTGACAAAGTAGTAGTGCAATGGGCAAGTTTAACACCACAAAAGAGACAAGTTAAAATCCTTTTCCACACTTGAGTACCAGTCTTCCCTGTATTGTCCTCAGAGATCTAATCCTACCCTGTGAGTACCACAGCATCCTGGACCATCAAGTTCTCAGCCTTGACCTGGAGAAAGCCAGAATTTCCACGTTCTAAACCAGCCCATAAGGCAGGGCAAGCATGGGCCTTGGACTGATTCCACCTTCAATTTGTAATTTGTGGTGCCCCACAGCTCCCCCTTTCTGTTTATTTGATTATAGAAGTTGAATCAGAGTAAGCTGTGGCTGTAGAACCTCTACACGCCAGTGGGTCTGAGATGTCTGTGGCAGACTCACTTCGCAGGGAGCTCTGGGTTTGACATGTCTGTGGCAAACTCACTTTGCAGGGAGCTCTGCCAATGCATCCAGCAGAGTTTTGTTGCCTTTTCCTGTCCTCTTCCTCCCCACTTGGATGTGGTCTTACTCCACAGGCCTAATGAAGTCATCTCTGTACAGGGTGCCAAATACTGGAAGCAGGGACCTGGCCAAAATCCCCAACTGTCTCCTTTCAAGTATCTCAGTGGGACCTCCAAGATGATATAGAGGAAATGCTAGATGTCAGATACCAGAGTTCATGTTCTCTGAAGTTGGCAATGAATGCTAACAAACAATGAAGGTTAAGGGTAGGAAAATTTATTGGAGAACAGCAATGGGAATAGGATTAGATCCTGAGACACATGAGTTGCCCTGAATAGGTTGCCCCAAATAGTAGAAGTTTCACATTTAAAAAAATAAAGGAAAAATTTTACTTAAATTGTGATACATCCAGTTCACAAACTATTATGTAGCTTTAAAATGACTTTTAAATTATGTTTATGGTTATTTTGAAAATAATATGAAAATTATATCATTGAGTGAAAATTGCAAGACACAAAAATATGCATATGTTATTATGATGATATCAAAAAGTCCTTAGGAAAAAAATGTTTAGAAATGCAACAAAAGGGCTGGGGATATGGCTCAGTGGAATAAGAGCCTGCATAGCTGGCAAGTACAAGGTTCTGAGTTCGATCCCCAGTACTGCAAAAAACAAAAAATTTAAAAACAAGAAATGCAACAAAAGTTATCAGTGCATGCTATGGTGATTTTATTTTTTCTATTTCACAAATTTTCTGCAATTATACACATCTTTTGATAAAAAAATAAATTTAATTATTGAAAAAGGAAATCTTTTATAACACCTTTCTTTCATAGTATTACAAAGGATTTTTGTTCCATTTATAAAAATTAACTTTGACAACATCAGTAACTTCTGACAAGCAGGGACCCAAAAGTGAAGAGTTCACTTACATTACAAATGTTTCACAGAAAGACAAAGGGAAGAAGAAGGTGAATCTAGTCCCTTTCCTTCTTTGCCAGCAGCATACGGTGATTCTACCTTCCAGGTACATTGTCTTTGGGGAACACGGCCCCACCCCCTGAGCATAGCTCTCAAAAGCACAACACAATGCAGAAATAATAATACATAGAACATGGCAAGATAGCCCAAGACTGTTTAATCTTGAACTGTTCTATTCTTTGGTAATCAAGAGATTATTGCAGATCAACAGCATGTACTAAGATCCAACATACACAAGGGATGTGTTATTGCATTTACTCCTCAGAATAATCTACTACAGTAAGAATTATTTTGCCAAATTCCAGATGACAAAATAAGTAATATAAATAACATTCCCAGAGTAATACAACCAGGTGGTAAAGCCATTATTCAACACAGATTCAAAGTAACTCTCAATAGTTTACTAAAAGTGCATGTAGGAGGAAAAGGAGAGGGCAAAAATGTTATTTCTTATAGCCCTCCTTTTCAACAGTACTTCCAGATTCCTGAGATACCATTTATTAAGTCTCTTTTTAATAATAATTTTTCTTACAAAAGTCACCAAATGCAGTTTTATTAACATGGCTTCAGCTTTGAAATCTTCAGCAGTGTCAGTCTAGAAAAGTATGAATATCATCTCACAGTCTTTTAAAGCACTTAGATGGCCACAGTCTGTATGGGAAGGACCCACGGGAGGTGAAGAGGGGCCATATCGGATGGACACTTTTGTGACCAGCGAGGGACAGGTCCCCTTTCCTCAGTCCCTGACTCCTCATGAGAAGTCTTGTCAGGAATAATTCTGTCCTCAGTGAGCAGAGGTGGGAAGCAGAAGCTTAGGGTAAACCTGAGGCTACCCTAAGGATCGCAACGTCTGCGTTAGTTCTTTTTTGGGCTAAATGACCAGATCATGCCTTAAAGTGAATCAATTGAATCATATGGTTATATAACTTATCCTTGAATAAATTGCTAGGTGGAAAAATTATTTGTTTGAAATTAATAACAAAATTTATAGGTATACTTTTGTGTATGTACATTTATAAAAAGGTTGAAATATATTAGCTTTAAATATGGCTTGAATATTCCAGTAAGGAAAAGAAATACACTGATTTGTATTCCTGGGCTTGACTTCTAACCAAATGAATGGTAACGTAACAGGTTTCTATTTATGTTAAATACCATATATAATATCTGCTCATAACACCTCTCATCAGAGCAAAAAACTCTTATGTTTCATTACCTCCCTAGCAATCTACTTTAAAAGCTACATAATTCTCTTCAAACTCAATTATCTCCCACCTGAATGTTGTGGTAACTTGCTAGAGACAGAAGACATAGTGTCACTGGAAAGCCAGAACAGGAGGAACCCTTAGGGCTTCCACCAGTGTCCTTTATTTCTTGACAGTCTGCACCTTCATGTCCTTGGTAACAATGACAGAAAAATCTCTCTTTCATCCCAGCCAGGTCTGCATCAGACACATTTCCCTTCACAGCAAAGTCCCCATTCTCAGAGTCTTCTATGTGGTAGGTTTCTTTACTCAAGTGGAGGTAATCCGAAGCATTCCACGTCTTTCGTACGCATCTTCCGTTATTCCTGCAGAGATACAGGCTGCACACCTCGGCAGCTGTGCTCACATTCACTATGTAGCTCCCTAAATCGGAGCTCACGAACTGCTTCACCTTGGTACAGTTGTCCTAGAAATGTAAAAAGAAACGAATTTGAGTGTGCTTCCTGGTACTGACAGGGTTAGCACTTTTGGACCCACAAGGAAGCTCTTTGGACTTAACTGAAACCTTGGTTCTAGTTGGTGAACTCAGAGGAGTGTGGGCATTATAACACAAAGGTCTCAGATCAGAAACAGTAGGGCTCCAAGGGACAGGAGATGAAGTTGTGTCACATTTGGACAGAGAACTGAACTTTCAAACGGCCCCCAGAGTGACAGTGGCAGGGGACCTTCTCTTCCACCAATGTGTACCATTTTCCACCCATCTTCTAACTCTCAAATTAGTGGTTGTGAGAAAGAAAGAATAAACACAAATTAGAAATCTTGCCCGAATTGCTGTTCTTAAGCAGAATGTGCAGAACTATGACACCTCTCATGGATGTGTTACAGTGTGAATCATCATATTCCACAGCTTATGGTAGAATGTCAGTGGGTAGACTGCAGGATATGCCTGTTTATTATACTTAAACGTCAACTATTATGGGTCCTACAATTTTATGTAGAAACCGAAACTCAAGAAAGTTTGTAAGGCTGACTATGTAATTTGTATATGTGGTTTCTATTTTGTTGGCTAAACAGAGGCTTCCTGGGTCGTGTACTTCATGTTGAAGCTCTTCTCCTCAGCCATGTGGAGGTCGGATTACAAATATTACACCTAGAAGGTCAGGAACTGAGCCTCTTAAATTCTATCTACCTCTCATTAGATAGAAATATTTTCATGAATAATGTCCCTGCGACAATCAATTCAGCTTGTGAAGTTCTAAGAGTATTGTCAGATCATTATGGACTTTCAAAAACAATTTGATTTCACCACATGTTGAGGATACAAATATAATTCAATGCAAAATGTGGTGTATAGGGATGTAAACAAACAATATCTAGAAATACATAAGAGATTACGATTAATGCAATTTGGGGAACACTAGGAGGATTTCTTGGAGTAAATAGTATCTCAGCTAGGAGAAATTTGAAGAAACATTTAAATCTTATTTTAAACGCTATTAATTTTCAGCTGACTTCTTGGTAGAGAAAAAAACAACTTCAATATGATGATTACAAACTTACCATCTGTGTCTACTTCCCAAAATAGGGTGTAACACATTTCCCGCAGTGGTTCAGCCCAAGGGCCCCCGCATCGCACTGTCCGCGGTTATTGCTGTAACAGCCTCACTAGCTGTTACCTTGTTAGATTTCATGTCTGTTTTCCTCGTCTGTCGCTGACCATAGCAGTCAGTGCCCTATCTGACCAGTAAGTGATCAAACCCAAAGACTCTCCTAGTTAACCTTTTAGCACGTAGTAAATATCCAACAAATGTCAGTGTCAAGATCACGTACATTGTACCTTTACAAAAGTTAACAGTATCAGCTGAGCCCTGTGTGTGTGTGCCAGCCACTGATTTGGACTTTTATTCTAAAGCTGGTTTACCATGAGGGTCATGAGAACTTCGATTAAAATAAGCTGTATAGAAAAAAAAAACCCTCCACGTGCTGACTCACCTCTGAGGAAGTTAAATTCATGTCTCCCCAGATAACAATTCCTGCAGCTCCCAAGGCAGCACTTTCTCCTACGGTGTTCATTAGATCTTGCTATATAGAAGAGAGTAAGGTTCATTATTCACGTGAATGTAAACCATCCGGCAGGGATTAGCGTTAGAGGCTGAGTCCCTTGGATAGGGCTAGAACTGGACTCATATACTCCGCGGAAGTTATTCCCCACCTTCTTAGGGTAATACAAATGTGTACTACATCAGTGTTTAATATTATATTCTAATCATATGCAAAAGCATACACATATTTTTAAAGGAAAACCTACATTTGCCATTCGGGGTTTTATTTTGAAGACAATTAGCTGGTAAATCGTCATCAAAAAATGTCATTTGAACTTAATTAAGGATATACACTTACAAACTAACTGGATGAATATAATCCATAAACAAAAGCCCCAAATGTTCCTTCTCCGTATAAATGCTCTCAGTCAATTTCCTGTTGCATTTTATCAAATGCCCCCATGGAACTGCACCTCTGAAGTGACTTTTGTTGGTTTTTGTTATTGAATTGCAAAGCAAGAGGACAGTGTTAAAGATTTCTGGGCTGTGCTTTTGCCCCCCTTTATACTTGGTCCCTAAAGTAGTCTGTGCTTAATCTCACAGTATGGGATTCAATGGACCGCATTTATGACTCATGTAGTAAAAACAAAGCCACCAGGCTTTTTTCTAATATGTTTAAGATAGACAAAAACAAAATTTCAGTGAGAACTTCGGTTTTGTTGTCTTAAAGGGTAATTATTTAACGGGATGGGAATACAGCACAAGCGCTGCCCAGGCAAGCACAAGGTCCTGAGGGTGATTCCGGCACCAAAAGAGAAAAAGGTAACAGTTGAGCTTTCACAGGGTCACATGGATACAGGTCACGGTAGCAGGAACATAAGGATGGAATACGAATAGTTTTTTACTTCATTAAAATATACTCCCCCACTTTTTAGGATAACACACTCACCTTTTACTTTTAGAATGCGTTTTCCTAAGTTACATTTTAGAAGTGGTGATTTTGTGGAAAACAAAAGCAAAAATTTTAAACCTTATTTTCCCTCGTTCACTTTATCATAGTATCAATTATGAGAGGCAAATCTGCTTAGCTGACCCTCCTACTTCCCCACACCAAGGTTTTATACTGTCCATTTTTAAACTTTTTCTTGTTCTGGGCAATGCTGTGGTAATTTTCAAAACCGGAAGAGGTTTCACTTAAACTCATTCCTCTTTTCGGTTCATACCCACTCCTAGCCCATGACCATAGCATCAGCTGAACACATCAGTGAGAACATCACCGGAGAGAAGGAGGTTTTTCGAGGCTCAAATTTAGTAGTGGGTATGAAAGGGCTAAAACTTGCCAGCGTCTGACGGGTAGGAGGAGAAACTCCCCACGCGGATGCAGACTGCTGACTCTGCAGAGTCCTTGTCTGAAGCGGCAGAGACCAATGAGGGCAGAACTCTTGCTTCACTCACAGTATAACGTCCCTGCACACAGCCGAGTCATCCTCCCTCCTTGGCCCCAACGCCAGAGCACCTGTAAGTAAGGTGCCCGCTGTGGGCAGGCAGGGCCTTACTAATCAACCCCCTTTGCGTGTTGACCAGAAGGAACACTAATTAATTACAGTAATAAACATCTTGAAATCTATAGCCAAAGACACTCCTTCCACTACTTTTATAAAACATAGCATCAGCTGACAGCTAGGTTGCATTTAGATGTAGGCAGGGCAGGCAGTCTTCCACGTGAAATGAAGTGTCACTGCCGCCCAGTTATTCCCCCAAACCAAGACGCCATTCTTCAATAGCTCATAGTTAAATTTAAGCTTTTGACTCTAACCAAAAGGTGATAGTCTTACCAATGTACTTCTTTAGTGCTTCAAATTTTCATATCCTTATTTCTCATTTGATTTTCATGATACTTCTGCTAGGCAAATGGAGTGGGACAGAGATACTGTCCCAGTTTTTATATTAAGACCCTGAGGTGCTGAGGTCCAGCTGTATGTATGCATTCTAAAATGCAGACGCTGAAACATTCAGAGTGGGAAACCTGTGGTCATTTAGAGTTTGGTGAAAATAAATATTTTATTTCTATAATTTTGTGAGCAGATTTTTATGGCAGAGAGTACAATTGTAGGTACAATGATAGCTAAAACACTTGCTTTTCAGAAAGGAAATGATACAGAATGAGATGACACCCAAAATTTTTCATTTTTTCCTGAGAAGGATAAAAAGAATTTCTGAGGCTACTGCTGCTAAAGAAAGTTTACTCAAGATTCACAGAATGTGAAGAACGTATCAGTAGTCTAATCTTTTGAATGAACACTCTGTTCTTTAAAGTTTATTGTTTCTTGCAAAAGTAAATGCATTATCATTAAACTTGTTTGAGCTAAACATAAAAAAGGAATTTCACAGATAATGCTATTTAACTTTTAATTTCAGAGTTATATTTAAGTTTTTACAAAATAATTCTAACTTTTTAAAACCTTCCTGATAATACTGCTGTCCCATGGTTATTCATTCCTTTATTTATGGCTGGTTTCCCCGGGCAGGATGAACATCAACCTACAATGGAAACTTTCTTTCCTCATCTCATGCATAGTGTCAAAAGCCCAGCATTTTTCACACTTCATGCATTTGGCCCATTTCTCCCTGTACTCTCCACAGATATCCACAGGTCACAGCAAAGCCTGTACGGGGCTTCCTCAGTCCCCTCCTTTGGATGCTTAACACTCAGAGCATCTTTGTGTTTCAGTGAGGGCTGGTAGGTTGAAATTTGGTCATGGCAGAGAAATGAAAGAAATGCCTGTGTTAAAATATATAAAACTCTTGGTTCCCAGTAATAAAGAATCATTACACCACAAATAAGAGGCAAGTCTTCTCAGTGTAGAAAGTTCACACAAAATGGTCTAAATCCAAAGGCTACAATATCCACCACTTTTCTGTTCAAGTACGTATGATAGAAAAGTAAAGAAAATCTAGCTGAAAGTCAACCTACTTTAAATATGTGTTAAGGTTGATGCATTGTGTCAACTTGGGTAGTCCAGAGGTTTGGCTGAGTGATTCACCAGGAAGCCAGGGTGCTTACTTTGTATAAATCCTGAGCCTGTGGAAATGGAGGGCATGGAGGTTATGTGAGAGGTACATGCCCCCTGGGTGGGGGTAGGCTATTTACAATGCAGGGGAGAAAAGGAGGCTGTTTGCAGCCATTCCTCTCTTTTGCTCTGGTTGTTTTTGCTGTGCTCTGCTGCCATGAAGTTTGCCCTCTGCCATGTGTCACTCTGCCTCTGAAGCAGCCGAGTGTGGACTGAAACCTCCACAACTGTAAGCTAAATAAACCTTTCCTTTCTTCATTTTGGGTGGTGGGTATTTTGTCTCAGCAACGAGAGAAAAGTAACCAAGACAATATGACTCTCAGGTGTGTGCTTGGGCCATCTACATCATTTAAGTAAGAACAAATAGAATAAAGCTTCTATCTGTAAGTTTTAATGTCAGGTTATGAAAACGCTTGCTAGTGATCTAAGTATTAAAGTCAAAAACCCATGCCACACTGTCAACTTTTCATTATTTGTGGTCAGAGGCAGCAGTAATCCAAATATCTGAATGTCTGAAGACTCACTGACTTTTGCAGATTTGCAAATCCCTTATCATTTGTAAATATGTGATAAAAAATATGTAATACAACAACCATTGTTAATTTCCTATCACCTTGCTTGAAATTTGGTATCATTTTTATTGTTTTTGTGCTGTTTTGTTTATGTCTTTGTATTTGTAAATTTGTTTCTGTCCTTTTCTCTTTAAAATTAAAACATGAAGAAAATACATAACATAAAAATTATTACATATACAGGAAGTAAATGTTAAATATATTTACACTGCAATGTTGTACCTCCTTTCTGCCTTTTATCAAAGCTATTTTATTCATTTAAAAGAAAACACAAAAGGAAACCTCCTTTTGATATGGTGAGGCCATAAAAGGGATTCTTTCCTCCTATTTCCACATGTATGAGCAAACTACTCCTGTTTAAAATAGTCCCCCTAATTTTCTAACTATTCAGCACAAACCGTTCCAGAAACCTTCCACAACAGCTAAGGGACAAATCATAAGAGAATACAATCAAGGTTAGAGGACAGGAAATATAGTGGTTTCTTGCATCATACTTTAACCCTTTACTACTTTATTACATTCTTAAAACAATTATTATAAATAAGAGAATAAAAATTCAATTTGCATAAGTAAAGAGTCTAAATGGATTAATAGGCAAGAAGGAATTGTGCCGTAACAGCCCATTAATCAGATATTCTTCAAAGAGCATAATGAATAAATAACAGTTCTTTTAGAGATAGGGAGAAAACGCCCAGCACTGGCCTAGAGGCTTGTTACCTGAGAAAGGAAAACTAAAGGGTCTTCTCTGTACCCCAGCCTTGTGTAGACGAACACCGGCAGGGCATATTCACGGGACGTCATGGTGGAGACCCTCATAGCTTCCCGCACCCGAAATTTGGAGAAAAGTAAGACATTTTCACTGTTTCTGAAGGCTTTCTTGACAGCAATAGAGGGATACAAAGCAGCGCTACTATTCCAGAGCCAGGAGAGCTCATTGTTCATCAAAACTGCCTCTTTGGGGCAGGAACCTGTGTAGTTTGCATCATCCATATTGTAATTGTGGCAGTCAGGGTATAAATAGTAACCCCAGAGGCCTTTGGGTCTCCTCTTAATTCCCAATTTGATGGTTTCCATCATGAATGCTTTTGCACTTTCCTCAAAGGTTGCTTTGGCTAAATATTCAATATCAGAAGCCTGTACATTCTGTCGCAGATCAGCAATAAACTCTTTTGATTTCCGTCTGTACACTTCCTTTGCATTCCAGTTCCGATCCCACTGCGGGCGCCAGTATTCCCAGTCGATCACAGCAAGTCCCCTGAAATCTTTAGCAGGTATGTAGTGCTTAATGTCTTGAGCCGCTTTTCTCAGATGGACTTTCAAGCTTATGTTCTGAGGCAGACCCCCATTAATGGGGGCCCCCTGTGATGTATACCAAGGATAATATCCCAGTCTCCTAGGATAAAATATAGTGACATTTTGCCCCCTGGCCTTGGTCAGTGTGCTTCCAGTCACCTGAAACATTTCCAAATTCAGTCTTAACTTATATTTCATCAAACATTGATCTGTTGGAGTATTCCAAGCAGCTATAAAAGGTTTCCTTTGATACATCGGAAGTTGGGCAGGTTTTAGAGAACAGACAGACTTCAGACTAAGAAATATGAGCAGCCATGATGTAAGCTGTATTGACTGAATAACACAAACCCTGAACTGTCCTTCTGGCAATAGTTTCATGATAAATAAAACTCTCGCTATCTTCTGTTTTAATGCACTCCAGAAGACCTGTGGAAAGATTTATGATTAAAGATTATTTTGAGTAAAAAAGATTTAAATATTAATTTTTAAAAGGCATTTAGGACTTTTCAATTCTCAGTACCACAAATAAATAAGTACTTTTCATTTAAAAGTTGTAACAAGATCTAAAGTTGAGATGCAAAAGCAAGTATGGTGACGGGGCTTTGGTTCAGAAATAAGCAACGTAATTCACTAAACATTCGTGGGGAGCCAGACCTCGTGTCCAGAATTTAAAAAATGAGTACGGGGTAACCCTGACCTTCAAGGAGCTTATAATAAATAACCAGGTGTGAAAAAAAAATTCACCATCAGCTTGGAAAGCTCAGGAATCTCAGGTATTTTGCATCAGTGCTTTATAAATAGTATCTCATTTTATCTTCTAATAACTATGTAAGACTTATAACTACATTTCCATTTTGGAAATACAGAAATTTATTTTACAAATAAGATGAAGAGTCCAGAGTGGTGTCCCATTACTTGAGGCAGAAGGCAGTGTAAAATTACAATAATGATAAGAACTACAACATTATTTATTAGAGCAATCATTTCTTCCCAAAGGAAAGAAGTAGATAGGAAGAGAATGTGGCTGAGCAGAAAGAGACATGGTGGAGAAGACAGGACTCTCCAGGTGAGCTGAGGTTATTGGTCGGAGTTTAGATAGTGAGAGAGATAAAGATAACAAATATTTGTCAAACTTTCTCTTTACTCATTGTTTTTGAAAGACACCCATAAAATAATCATTTTTTAACAAGCTCATCCATCAAAAGTTTCAATGGCAAAAAAACATGTGCACTCTTTTTGCAAAATGAAAATGCACTATCTCCTGCCTAGCACAGGGATAGTAAGGTCTACAATAGACATTTGTCTTCTGACTGAGTGCCTGGGATACTGACTTGCTTCCCCTGTAGAGAATTTTGTACCATAAGCATCTAGGTAGGAGATAGTCCCTGTGTCTCACTCACTAAACCAGCACGTACAAATGCTTTCCCAGCCTTTCTTGCCGATTGGGTGCTAGTATGGGCCTTGGCTAAGCCACTAGATACATTCTACTCTAAACTTTGAATTAGGATCTCAGGATTCAAAGAAGCTGAGAAATAGAGTTGCTGGTAGTGACAGAAAGTCCAGCGTCCAGGGGCAACGGGCCCCGGAAGCATCAGAACCTGAGGTCTGTGGTACTACTGCTAAGTGGCAATGCTGATTTTGTGGGACAGCAATTTGCAGGTCAAATAAGCTAAGTTCTGTTTGATTGCTTATAACCAGGAATTTCACTTGGCAGAGGCTCTTTCTGTGGCCTCTGCGGCTTATGAGTATTTCCTCCGACAAAGCCCTGTCATCTGGGTTGCCTGTTGTATGTGATCTTCACTTTCAGTTGCCAGCCAGCCCGTGTTGCATTTCTCAGACCTAGTACAATGAAGTGAAAACAAGCCCTACATAAGTATCCATAGACCTTAAGAAAGTACTAATGGATATGCTAAAATACCACTTTTTAAGAGGTACAAATTTTCACTCATTGAATAAATGTCTGTATTCCTGCACATCTCAAAGATCAGTAAGATCACCCTCCTCAGCAGAGAGAAGTATACCAAACAGGAGGTCCACACTATGGTTTCAAGAAATCAGTGTTTTAAAGGTATCTAATTTTATGAGTACAGAAATTTTGGCACTCAACACTGTCCCATCTCTTTGCTATTTTATTATACTCTGCCTCAGAATAGGGAAAATGAGTTTGCATAGGAGTCTGTTAGTGGGGGGCTCTTTGAACTTAATTTTTTATGTGAAAAAACTATATATGAGTACAAAAAAATAGTTTCTACCAAAGCACTTGCTGCTTCCTGTTTTTGGTTTTATACAGAAGGGGGCTTTGCATTATTGCTCGCCCTTGTCACTGCCATGGGACAGTGACATACATTCTCATACATTTATTACAAATTTAACAAGCAATTCTTCTCCTCGCCTGGAACAGCATTCTCTTTATTCCCAGTAATGGGAGGTACATGTTACCATGGTGGGTGGCAGGCAAGGCTCCTGATGAAATACACGGATACACAATGAACACGGCACAGTAACTAAGTGAAACTCTGCTCTGTCATTGGTTCGCTGGGTGTCTCAAGTCTCTGCAGACTCTCAAATGTTGCTCTCCTCATTTAAGCACGGCTTGCTGGGATTTGACACCTCCCCAACACTTTCTTCAGTCCCTCACTCTTAACATGTGATCTGCCTATCTGCTTCTCCTGCCCTCCCTTATTCACCAGGGAACCCCGTGTGGTGTGACCTTCAAAAAATGCTCATTACATCAAAATTCCTCCAGGTCCTTTTCTGTCAACCTGCCCATGCCATCCAATTTCCACCCTGAGATGTGCTGTATCTGGACTATTTTTGTAGCAGAGCAAATTTCCTGAGTCTCTTCACCTAACCGAAGGTCACCAAGAGCAACTTGCCTTTTCCTTTCCATTTCCACTCTCACAATCTTTCCAGGAAAGTTTGCTCCTTTTAAACAAATCTCCAATTGGCAGAATTGAGTAAGGGTGGGCAAGACCTTGAGGGGTGAGTGAGGAGTTTAACCTGAACTTGATACATGTAAGTGAGCTTTCTGTCACCAATACAAACTACACGAGAAAACCAATTTAAAGAAAGACTTCAAATCATGAAATCCCTTATGATTGCAGGGACCTCAGTCCATGGTGAGCTGGCTCCATTGCCTTAGGCCTGAAGAGAACCAGAAGGGCAGAGAAGAGGAAAGCACTCACTTCATGGCATCAGAGGCACAAAGAAAGAAAAAGAGGCTGAGGACAAAATATACCCTTCTGGGTTCCATCCACAGTGACCTCGTTCTTCCAACTTGGTCCCACCTCTTAGAGCTTCCACCCCCGCCCCATAGTGCCATCAGCTGAGGCCCAAACTTTCAATACATGAGCTCTGAGGGACGTTTAGTATCTAAGCCAAAAAAACCCTGAAATTTTTCACCCCTTTTGCTGTTCATAGGAGCAAAGCATGTCTGGGAACTTGTATGGAAAATACCGTTCCCTTCCTTCGAGAGGGAGTCTTCCTTGGTGTCGTTTTGAAGGTATGTGGACAAATGACACCTGGTGAAAATGAGGCAGGCTAGAAAAAGTAGAAACAAGGTGAAAAGGGACAACAAATCAAGATTTAAAATTGAACTGAAAAAAAAATACAAGTCACAAAAGTTACACAAGGCCTTTTTCCCTCTTTCCAAGAAACTGACTAAAAAAAAATTTTAAAGACATAGTAAGCCAGGTGAAAAATCTGTAAACTGCGCTTCCTCCATCCCGGGGGAGCAGCATATTTGATGGGCAGCAGATCTCAAATTCAAACACACGTAGGTGGCTTGCATTATAGTACGACAGACAATAAAAATCTGTATCCTAGACCACCCAACATGTCCAGATGCAGCTCATCAGGGCTCATTTCCCTGAGCACTGGCACTTCATTCTTGAGAGTGTCCTCTATCTCTGTCTGATAAACCCATTTCTTGCCCGTTACTGACGTCTGCAAACAGGATGGGTTAGGTTCCTTATCTCTGGTCTCTGAGACTCTCAGGCCCTGAGGACAGGAAAATATGTACTATTATGAGTAATGAAAGTGAGTAACTTCGATTTCACAACATGTATAAATTTTGCAACTATATGTTGAGAAAAAGAAGCAAGACTCACAAGAGCACCTCCTGCACTGTGCTGTAGCCATTATCAGACATTCCAAAATAGACAGGAAATTGTGGTGTTTGAAGTCAGTGTCAGGGATGGTGACTGGAAATTGATTAGAAGTTTCTGGGGTCCTGGAAATATTCTGTTTCTTGACCTAGGTGCTGTTTATATGGTGAAAATATACTGAAGTGTACATTTAAGGGTTTTTGTATGTAAGTTATACTTTATGCAAAGAAAAGAAATGGGCTCTTCCCATCTGTAGGCCATTTTTTTGTTATTTGACCCATGGAATCCTTCCACCCAAAATAAACATTTCTTATTGGAACAGTTGTGTTAGCCACCCTCACCTTTTCCTTACCTCTCCATCCTAAGAACTTATTTTCAAAATCCTAGGGCACACAAAGAACACCTAGTCTTCCCTGGACATTTTCAACATTTCCTTGGCTAAGTCACATTTCCTCTAAAATCAACAGAGTCTGCACAAATGCAATTTTGTCTCCATCATGTAATACCTTTCATATTAGCAGTTACGAAGAAATCTGAGTTCTTTGCTTTTAACTAACTAAATAATTTGGGTGTATTGTCCTGATAATAAAACATTTTGCCCTAAGAATATTGTGTTGCCATCTCTTGACAAATAGAAATCACTTACAGATGTAAGATGGTGAATTTGTTTTTCTGTTTTTATTTATTAAGGTCTCATATGATTCCATGTTTAGAATATTATTAGAATTGTACAGACTATGTGTGTAATAGGTGTCTGGCAGTATTGCTTTTAAAAGTAGAAGTATGGGAACACCTTAGAAATTTACTAACAGGCAGAACAGTTAAGTTCATTGTGCATAGTCATACAGTAAACACTTAAAAAGAAATCTCTATTAATATAAAGAGACCTTCTTTTTACATGATAAAAGATGTAAGATGTCTCTGTATTCTATCAGCCACAGATTTTTCTGAAAGCTAATATACTAATAGTTTTGGTTCTGTGGAAGGTCACTGTGGGACTAGGGTCATGGGATGGTGGGAAACTTCATTGTACATCATTACACATTTGTCTGAATTATTATTTACTACATCCTGGCATAAATTTTGAATAATGAAAAATAAAATTTATTTCATTATTCAAAAATAAATCTTGAATAATGAAAAATAAACTTTAATAAGGAATATAATAAATGCTCTTTTATACAATCTACATGATATCTAGGTCTTAGACATACAAAATGATCAAAATTTTGACATCTTTTTAAATTTGTTCCTGCCATTTAAAACTTGATCTATGCCTATTGGCTTTGATTAAACAAACATTTTGTTAGTATATAAATGAGATACACTTACATATTATGTAATAAATCTGTATGTAGTCAGTAACACTGTTCCCTAAACTTATAAGAGCTCTAATAATATCCTTTAGCTCTTGTAAACCTGTTGAAAAAAAATCTAAATTTTGTCTTAAAAGTAAAACACTGAATACGTATATATAAAGATTTCTATGTAACTGTGATGCTAATTATTGCTAACCTCATGGTATAGTAAATGCACTTGTGTTTTCCAAGTGAGCAGGCCTTCTGAGATGTGAAAAATTTAAAAACATCTTATTCCACTGATGACCTCTAGAGTTGTTTATGATGATAAATTTTTCACATTTAATATGTTATTGTTATATAATTGTATTATGGTACTTAGATGTGCCTAAATATTATACAGTTTATATAGTTTTGTTGTAATGATTAAAGATTAGACTTTAGTAAACTATTTAGTAATACATCCGTGAGTACATTCCACTTTAAAAAGCACTTTGTTAAAAAGTAGCAAATATAGGTAAAAATTTCTTTGTCTTTGAATATTTTATAGGATAAAGATAACCAATTAAAGAGGTATTTTGCACTAACATAAAAATTTAAGTATATTTTGAAGATAATAACAAGAACCTAATAGTTCTAGTATAACAATGCCATCATAATAGTTAAGCTAAGATGCTGGGTTTGCTCTTGATTTTAAATTTTCTTTACCAAACTTCCTGTTATCTATTAACATTGTACAAAAGTTTAACTTCTAAGATAATCAAGATGGATAAATAATAGCAGGTCTTTGGCCATACTATATATTTTAAAGTGTTCAATATCCAAATGAGATTATGATAGTTTCTCCAGTTTTAATACTAGTGTAAATGACCTCCTCAGTGTTCAACAACTAAGGCTCAGAGACTAAATGTAAAAAACATAACTCGACTAAGAAGACAGCCAGTGTGTTGGACCTAGTGCTCCAAACTCAACATAGACCTGAGATGTGAAGAGACCCCTAAAGGACTCTATGCCTCCAGTGAGTCATCTGACCTCCTAAGCAGGGAGATTGCTGGACTCCAAAAATGGGAATCAATCAGTGTACTTTGTGCTTAAAAGAAAGTTACTAAAATAAAAAATAAATAAATGTCCCCATGCTTTCAAAGTGAGTCATGTGGTCAAACAAAAACCATGACCCAGTCTGGCAAATAACACAACTGTTTAAAAAAATTATATTAAATTAAATTATATTATATTACTAAGAATCTCTGCCCATAGCTCCAAAAATAATGCCTAAAAAATCTAAAGTAATCTTGATAAATATATAATTAATACAAATCTTGCTTTCATTTAGTCTTAAACAATCCCCAAAATAATATATATAATATAATTAAAAACTAGGCTAAATATATAAAAAGAGTACAACTATATGCTATTTAAGCACATCTAATAGCTGCTATTTGGGGGTCCAAACAGTACACCAGCCTCTGTCGACAGTTTCCAGCTGTACCCGTAAGGCAGTTGCTCAATTCTAGTACACCTGGGCTACCATGGTAAAACTACCTTCTTATAGGGAGAGATTAAATAAAGCTTCAAAATTTTATAAAACAGCTCAAGCTTCAACAACAGTCTTAAAGTTTGCTACCAGGTCAAATGTCTCACAATGACCAGTATGAAGGCCATAAAATTTTTTCTCTAGTCCCAATACTACTCAAATATAAAAATATTGAGATCCTGATCTCCTAAAACTCCTGAAATCTCCTAAACTCCTAAAAATCCCATGGTAAAAGAGAACCATCATGCTGGGGATATAGCTCAGTGGCAGAAGGTCCTGAGTTCATTTCCTGGTACTAAATATGAAAGAGAGAAAGAGATAACCATCAGTTTATAGATAAACATTTTCAGATCCAAGATAAGCATATTCAACTACTATCTACTATGGGGAAACTCAACCAACTAGCACTCCTTTTTTGAAAAAAAAACATACTTACAATAAATAAAACAATGTTACCCAAAGTATGGGATAAACACCTACTCAAAGCTATAATCACACTATTGTGCTAAAGAAAATACTAACTTGTTTGCTACTAACCAAAGGGCAAGAGTTAAAATAAGATGGTCAGTCCTGAGTGGTTCTCAGCGGCTCTGTGGCACAAACCCATGGGCTTGGCTGCCTGCTGGTTAATAAAACAAAATGCATTAGCTGTCCATAGCTTCAAGGGTGCTGGATTGAAATATAGATCAACCAGCCAACCTCTTTGTCTTGCAAAATCAATAGGATAGATTTCCACTAATATGATTATCTAACTACTAAATTTATTTTCAAAGTACAACCTAAAAATATAATATAATGGAACACATTAAAACTTTTATTAACTATACAGAATGCTCTAAAAGATATATCATTACTAAATTCAAAAACTGTAGGGGGCAACAATGGATCCTAGCACATTACTTTAGATAAAATAGTTTTAGTAAAAGCCTAAACTGAGCCTTGGGAAGCTTCCCAGGACATCATAAGAGCTCAAATTTTACCAGGGAATGTCTTCCTGAGATAAGGAACACTCAGGCCTAGATAACCCTTATGATGCTGCCATGAGAAGGTAGCTTCATCCCTTCTCATGGCCCTAGGTAAACATTTTAGCCCTAATGGAATGCACAGGTTATAAAAAGGGAGACAAAAGGAACGTAATGGGAGAAACATTATCCTGGTTAGACATGCGACTGGCAACTGACCCAGGGTCCCAGAGGATGAGAGAGAGACCATATGGCCACCTTGGTCAACAAATGTAACATCCCAATTTGTAACCATGGAAACCCAAAACCTATTGAAGATCTGAGTGGGAACTAGCAGGAGCTGATGCTGCCCAACTTGTTAGTTGGGACAATCAGTGGCTAGCCTTAAAATTAACAAATCTCTGTTTATTCTCAATAGAGCCTTTGGTCCCTTGTGTAATTCAGCCTGATTTTTGCCATAACAAAACAAAAATTATTTTAACAACCATTCTATGAAACCAACCAAGTGAACCTAGATACAATGGCACAAGGTAAAATCTATGCCATCATGAAAAAAAATTGTATATATATTCCTAACAATTCTGCAAATGTGTCTTCTACATTACAAAATCTACCTTCACAAATTGATGCAGAGTCAGACTCTGTCATAAGCTTTAGTAACTGGCTAATATCCTGGTTCTCTAAAATAACCTGATTAAAAAAAAATTCTCTTTTTGTGCATTAAAATTCTTTCAATTGTATGATCCATTTTTGTGGGCTAAACATCTCATATGCCTTTGCTCTCTTTGACAAGCTATCAAAAGATGATGGCTCTTCAAAAGACAAACCCCAATACTAGTATATCACCTTCATATCAGACAGAGCAAGACTTTCAGTCCCTAACTGGACAAGGTCAATGCCCCTCCTCAGCCCAAAACAGTGACATAAAGTCAGGCTTTTGGGCTTTCTGTGCCCCCTTTAAAATAATAGATCAAAGTATCAGGAGCAAAGGGCTTGGAGTAGGATAGAAAAAATAAAAAGTACGTAAAAAAGGACCTAAGAGAATACAAATTTTAAAACTGTACTTTTGAAAAACAATAGCAGCTACAAGACACAAAATTTACTCAAGCCTTTTTTTTCCCCTTCCAGAAAACTCACTAAAAACATTTCCTAAAAATTTTAAAGACAGAGTAAGCCTATGAATTGGACTCTTAACCTATCCTTTTCACCTATAAATTATACTTCCGCCCCTGTCAAAAAACAACAATATTGGTGCACAGCATATCTTAACTCTAAACACATGCAGATGGCTTGCATTATGACCCAACAGAAAATATAAATAAACATTCCAGATCACCCATCTTAAAGATACCCCCTTAGCATTACCCAGCTGTGGCCCCTAAGGTGTCTTGTTTCTCTGAACACTCTCATTCGACTCCTGAGAGTGTCCAGTATCTCTACCTAACAAACCCTTCTCTTGCCTCCTGCTAATGTGTGCCAAAAATTATTTTTCTGTGGTGGAAATCAGCAAACCTACAAACTTATTCTCCAAAGAGAGTGGATTTAGTTCCTTATTTTCAGTACCCCAGAGACCCTCAAACCCTGCCTGGTGACAAAATGACACATGGATGAAAGCCATGGAGTGAAGAAAGGCAGTTTCTCCTCAGACCCTTCCCTGACAGGAGAAAGAGCTACAGGGGAAGGGTTAGCTGCTATTGCACTGGTCTTGGCTTCACAGCTCTGACCTTGTCCCAAAGAGACATGAATGTGACAAAGGCACAGAGAGCAGGGGTGTGTCTTTTGCAGGCCTCAGAACCTCACTTCGGCACTGTTTCTATCTTTCTGACAGTGAAAGTGCAGCAGGGCGGTGGTGTGTCCCCTTTGTATAAAGGATGCAGTTCTGCTTTGTACAAAGAGGAGAGTCTCCACAGAACCCTCTCGCCTAGTTATTCCTATCTGCCATCTTACTTCTTCTCCATGAAAATTCAGCTTCTTGTGATAAATTAGAAAGAAAAACAGAGAGTAAGCCCAGCAAGCAGAAGCTAGCGTTGTCAGAGCTAACCCATTTAGTTCTCTTATTAGAGACATGCAGAATATAAACACAGAATACAAACCTTAACCAAGTTCATTACCAGACCACAATAAGACAAAACAAGGCTGTCTTTGAATTTTGTCTACACACAGAAAGTGACAAGGAACCACTAAAAGAATGACAGCTATTCTTTCTTATTTTCCAATACTAAGGATTGACCTGGAGTGTTCACACTGAGCTACATCCTAAGCCCTTTTTATGTTTTATGTTGAGAAAGGGTATTATTAAGCCATTAAATTGCCTAGACTGACCTCAAACTTGTGATCCTCTGCCTTGGTCTCCCAGAGTGCTAGGATTACAGGCGTGTGCCACCACAGCAGGCTATGACTGCTACTCTTTACCTGAGAATACAGATTCCTATGCTTTCTGATGACTTCCACTCTAGTGTGAATCCTTGCCTTCTTTGTTTTGCCCTAAAGGGTACAACCAAAGCCTGAATCCTGCCATAGTTTCTAACACCCTGTTGCTGTGCTACCTCATGGTTCCTCATGGTATGAACACATTTTCCCTGATGTAACAGGGAGAGTAGCCCGACTCATCTATATATAGTGTTTTCAAAGTAGACTTGCAGTGGCCACCTGTAGAATCAGGTATGGAAGAATGCAAAATGGAGACGCTTGAGAGCAAAGGATGCAGTTGAAGGGTGAAGGCCTGGAGTTCACTGCAGAGTCCAGTGCAAGCTGTGTCTGAAAGTCAAGGGGTCTGTGTCAGCAGGGTCTGTGCTGGAAGGCAAATGTCCAAAGCCAGTGGTGGAGAGTAGAGCTCCTCTGGAGAAGCGGAGGGAAGACTTTCTTCTTCTTTCCCTTTTATTCCATTCCAGCTCTCAGCCCATTGGCTGGTACCATCCACAGTGGGTCTTTCCTCTTCAGTTTACAGCCTACATGTTAGTCATCCACAGACACACCCTGAGCTGTGCCCTGCTCAGCCTGTAGACATTGCTTAATCCATTCAAGCTGACTCACCACAGGTAGTGACCACAGATCTTTCCTGGTGGTCTTTGAAGCATTGACATCTGTGTGAAAGCAGAGGCATTTAGTGGCCATTTATGTGTGAAATCAGAAAACTTCTCATGAGCACCTTTTATAAGGTTCCCTTCTCAGTACTGCGAATACAATAGTGAACGAAGTAAATTAAATTCTCTGCCTTCTACTTTTCAAGGCCTTTGTGAGCCCATTAGCCTCATCCAGATAATCTAAGACACTCTCTTTCTCAGTGTCTGTTGACTGTCAGCCTCACTTCCATGTACAGCATAATTATCCTTTGCTGTATACTGTACCATAGTCACAGGTCTTGGAGATTAGGACATGAGCATGTTTCAGGGGCTCTCTTTTATCCTACTACAGTTAATAAAAATATATACCTACAGGATGGTTATGATAATTAATCAATATATAAGGTACTTATGCCTGGAACAAATGACCATTAATATTACTCTTTCATGTCTATTATCATTATTTCATATCTACCTGAATTGTTAAGCGGTGTCTCAGACAAATGTTCTGTTGCATTCATCTTTGAACATAGATGATTATAGAAGTTTGAAGTATTTGTTGAAAGAAAATGCAGGACAAAGAGTGGCCAACGTTTAGAATGCTAGAATGTTTAGTAAACCAATGGATACATTCACATCTACTAAGTAGGGGCTCCAGAATCACTGTGCCAACCTTGTTTGATTTTATCTCCATCAGAATGTGATAAAACAGCCAACCTGGTGATTCCCCAAACCAGTTTCTCCTCTTGACTTCTCCATCTAAGTTCATGTTTTCATTCATGTAAAAATCCTCAGAGTTCTTTTGCAGTATTGTTGACTTATTTATAAACAGTCTACTTCCTCACTCAAAAAAAAATTGTCTGCCTTCACAGAGTGTAAGGGAGGGGGCAGTAAACAGGTTTGAACAAATAAAATGGACAGTGCATCGGACAGTGATAGTAACATAGAAAAATGCTCCCTGACCTGAAGTCTGAAAGGAGTGCATCTGGAGGATATCTAAGGAAACATCAGGAAAAGGCTGTAAGGCAGAAGCATGCCTATAGTGTCTGAGGAGTTACAAAGACGTGAGTAAGTAGGAGTGGTCAGAGAAGCGAGAGAAAGGGTCTTGTAGGGCTCTGCAGAGGCCCTGGCTTTCACCCTGAGACAGGGAAGAATCAGAGGACTTTGAAAGAAGAGAGGCATGATCCACTTTAGACTTACTTGGACACCTTGGGCCACTGATTCATGCTGTAAACCTGAAAAGAAATAGGAATAAGTAAAAATGGCTTTGTGACCATCAAGAAAGAAATGAGAACAGTTCCAACTAGTTATTTCAAATAATTTAATGACATTTTCAACAATCACTAAAAGAAAAATGATATTATAAATCAATAAATTAATCTTGCTAATTTTATCTTAACTTTTATTGCAATACTAAGTATCTGCTCTCATGCACTTGGTATTCATTCACGAAACATGGTTACTGCTTGTGATAACTATAGGGAATACCCTGGAAAAGCTTTTAGAAGTGGACACTTCTCATTTATTGTCAATGTATCAGTGGAAGGAATTGATTTCCCACATCTACAGCTCTTCTATTTCTTTTACTCATGATCTTGACATTTTGTTTAAAAAAAAAACTTTGGGGCAACCCACTCAGGCCCCCTTCTGTCCCTCTCTTAGACAGAAGCTTTCTTTCCCTCAATAAATATATTGTGCTCTTAACCTAAAATTCATTCTTTGATTTTATTTATTTATTTATTTTTTTTATTTTAGAAACATAAAAGTACAAAAACATATTGACAAACAGACACCCATTATCATAGAAAATAGTACAATCACAACTAATCTATAGACAAGGTGATATGGTCTCAACAGTAGTTGTTGCTTTATCCATTGATATCTTCGAATTGTAGATGTATGGACCCATATACAGACATGC
>PVLD010009353.1:0-77484 GCA_004027595.1 Dinomys branickii
GGATGCTGTATAATATAAAGTTATCTTCACTTCTGTTAATACAAAAACGATTGAGGAAATACAGAATTATAGAGAACATAGAAGGGAATTAGCTCTGGATGCTGTCCTACATAATGTTACCTTCATCTTTGTTACTCAGGTTACACAGATGATGGCCCTTTTGATCAGTTCGTTTTTTCTCCTCCCTCATCTCCGTTGCTCTACCACTCAAATCAGTCATCTTCCCTGTGATAATAACTGTACTCCTGGGTTTATCTATATCCTTGGACTCTCGCCTTGGGATGAGATATAGCTGCCTCAGACTATACTATAACATACATGGGTGTATACAAACTGCCATGGTTGGAGGTGGGAAAGCACATATGCTCACAACGGACCGCCCGGCTCCACCCTGTCGTCGTGCTATGGGTGGGGGCGGGTCCAGTCCATGAGGTGCCCTGAGCGGGGCCCTCAGCGGAGCAGCCACTGGGCCCACTGTGGAGCAGCCGAGGGGCCCACAGCAGAGCTATGCCATTTTATTTAGTGCAGTTGACTACTCTACCTGCAATAGAGGTGTGATCTATCCAGACTGCAAAAGTAAGTTCAGGTTACCCAGCACGCCCACTGGGATGAACTCAGATACGGATAGCAACCTCACCAATAACAGTGATTTAAAAGTATTAGTCTCAGTGTCACAGTGGTACATGTTTAGAGTTCCAGCTACCTGGGAGGCTGAGGCAGGATAGCTCAGGAGACGAGAGTGGCATGGACAACTTAGACCCTGTCTCGAAAAACAAAACAAACTCCCAAAACATTAGTGTCAGCTGAAAGAATCTGAGGTAAGTGTTCCAGGGCAGCTCCTTAAATCTTAGGGACATGGGCTCCTTCTGTCTTTCTGTTCCATCCCAGGTCACTCTGTGGTCTCAGATGGCTGCTGGAGCACCAGCTGCCACATCCACTGTCCAGTTAGCAGGAAGGAGGGTCGGGGAGGAAGAGAGGAAATGATTTTTCCTCTTGTCTCTCCCCCCTTTGGAAAGACTTTCTGGAATCAGATATTTGTTTGTTTTTCAGTACTGCAGATTAAACCCTGGGCCTTAGCACTGAGCTGCATCCCTGGCCCTTTTTAATGTTGTAAAATTTTGACAAAGGGTCTTGCTACATCTCTGAGTTCTTAGACTAGGCTCAAACTTGCAATCCTCAGCCTCTCAGAGTGCTCGAATTACAGGCACATGAAACCATGCCCAGCTCTCTAACAGTTTTTATGCCCATCTCACTTGGCAAAAGTTAATCCATGGCTAGAGCTAGCTGCGAGGGAGGCAGGGAAATGTATTTCCCAGCTATGCACATTGCTACCAATAGAGACACGGGGGATCTTTTAGTAAGAATGTGCAAGTGGACCCTGAACAGACAATGAGCAGACATCGCCACAGTTGGTGGGAGCCAGACCCTCTGCAATGTGTTGGGAACAAGATGTGGTGGACAAACACACAGGAAATCGTACCCATCCCTCAGTGGCACCAGGGGAGGGAGTGAGTTGTGGCCAGGTGGGGAGCGGTCAGCTTGATGGGCCTTGGCATGGGCACTGCCTGAAACATCTGAGAAGCTTTGAGAAGCATTGGTGGGGCTGCAGTGGGCTCAGGCTGAGTAGCTTGGTTTTGGTCAGTTTTTAAATTGCTTTTTTTTTTAAAAAAAATGTATCTGGGTGGCTTGAATGCTCAGGCAGAAGGCAAGCCACTGGCCTGTGTCTAAGCAACTCATTCCATGTGGGCTTCAGGCCCAGGCTGGGGGCCCTGGAAGTGGTCTCCCCCTGTGCACCCTGCATAAACATAACGCCAACAGCAGCTGCATCCAGAACCTGAGCACCTGGACCAGAGCAAAATGAGACAGCCTTTCAGGCAACACTACAGGAGTGCTCAGAACCTGCAGTGAGTGTTTACATTTTTAAAAATGTATTAAATAAAAGACACATTGCCAGGGATCGCCCTTAAAATCATCCTCCTCCTCCCTTCAAGCACATTCATCCCCTTGTCCTTGCCACTTTTGTGAAGCAGCTCTGGAGTCCTCTTTCCTGAGGGTCTTTATGCAGTGTGATAAAAAATACAGTGACTGTGCTGTGAGCGCCATCCTGTGCGGATGCAGCTTGTGAAAGCACAGCGCTCGTCCTCAGCCTCCTTAGTCCGGGATCTGATGCTGTGTAACTTCCAGCTCCTCCCTGAATCAACACCATGAGAGCTAAACATGCAACCAAAGACTGTCAGGAGAGAGGACACCAGAGCTGCTGCAGGAAGTGGCCGGGAGGGTGGGATGATTGTGCTCGAAGTGAGGGGGAGATTTTGGAGGGGGATTCAGGGGTGTTTTACTGTAATAATTTTAAAAAATTTAACATTCACCATATCTTTCAATCACACTTCATACATGATAAACAAAATCACTTTAAGGAATTTCTCTTTTTGACTACTGCAAGTAAAATCACATACACAAGGTGTGGATTCAACCACCAGATCCTCCCAAATCTGTATTTGTAGCTGAAGCTGCACATTTCTCTATACTAAACTTCTACCAGCTACAGGAATGCCTGGCCTTTTAGAAATCTGGTTTCGTTTTATTAGTAAGATACTTAATTAATAGTCTGCCAGGTAATTATACCAGTTTTCTTGCTCATTCTAACGTGTGGCACAGTTTGTCTGATTATCAGAGTGCTGATTAGCTTGGCAGCTGGCAAGATTTCCTCCCCAAAGGGGCTGGGGATACAGCTCAGTGGAATAAGCGCCTGCCTAGCAAGCTCAGGGTCCTGAGTTCGATCCCCACTGTTGCCAAAAAAAAAAAGACCCAAGATTTCCTCCCCAAGACTCACGGTAGATTTTGTTTGCTGGGGGGCAAACTCTGCCAGGTGAATCTATTTGAGGGAGAGATTTCTGTCCGAAGCAAAAGGATGGTTGAAAATGATTGTCATGTTGGAGTGACCTGCGCAAATAAAGAAAGAAATTGCATTGATAAAAAAATGAACAATTCTACATTCTGTCATCACTTTCTCGTCATTCTACAGTGGCAGTCTGGGGCGAAACAACCAATGGCAAAGGGCCAGGTGCCGGGGGACACGCAGGAAACACCCTGCGTCCAACAGCTCTGTGACGCTTTCCTGTGATACCTTCCCCCCGCCCCCCCGCAGGAAGCAGATGGAGTATTTGTGGAGCATCTCTTTGTGTGCCAGGTATTCTTCTGGGCATTAAAGACTTGGACACCAATTATGGGGCTGAGAGATTGCGCTGGACCCCAGCTGACCAGATCAAACAAAAACGGAGTCACTCGTGTTGCACTGAGAGTGGAATTTCACAGGAGTCTTGAAGTCCGCTCTCCGAGTCTGCTTCAACTCTTACAGAAAAAGCAATCTGAAGTAACCTGATGGTAACCAGTCAGTGTTTCCTGATTGCTCTGTTTCCTTGCTCCTTACAAACCCCACTGTTCTAGCCACACAGAACTCCCACTCTGTTTTACAGAATGGCACCTGCCCCAATTCATTAGTTCCCCAAAAGCCATTTAGATCAATATTTAAATTTGATGTCATTTTTGTTTTGAACAGGACAAAGCAGACAAATCCCTGTCCTCCTGGACTGTCCAGGGTTCGGGTGGTAATGCGGTGGGCTCATGAATGAGAGGCGATATGTTCAGTTTTAGGTGGTAGTCAGTTCCCCAAAGATGGGAGATGCTGAGGGGAACAGAAGATCAGGGTGCAGGAAGCTTACAGAGTTGGATGGAGAGGGAGGAGGGCCTTCGGATTCCTGAAGGTGGAAGTGGGCAGTTCCCACCCCTGGGGAGGTGCATTGCAGGAGGGACCGGCACATGCAAAGGTGCTGGGGTCTGTATGAAATCTACATATACATTTGGGAAGTTTTGGCCATTTTGACAGTATTGGTTCTGCCTGTCCAGAAACAGGATATTTTTTTTCCTTTTGTCTTTTTGAGGCAGGGTTTCACTGTGCAGTTAAGGCTGGCCTTGAACTCATTTTGTAGCCCAGGCTGGCTTTGAATTTGCAATGATCCTCCTGCCTCAGCCTCCCAAGAGCTGAGATTATAGGTTTACACTACCATACCTGGGCTTCATTTTCTGATGCCTTCAATCTCCTTTTTTAGAGTACTGCAGTTTTTGTTGCAGAGATCTTTCACTTTGTTATTTAGGTTAATTCCTAGGTGTTTAATTTTTCTTGATACTATTATGAAAGGTATTGTTTGCCTAATTTCTTTCTCAGTGAGTTTATTATTGGTGTACAGGAACACTACCGATTTCTGTGTGTTGATTTGGTAACTCACTATGCTGCTGAAGTTGGTTGTTCATCCTAAGAGTCTTTTGTGGAATTTGGGGGATTTCCATGTCATCTTCAAATAATGACAATTTGACTTTGTCATTTAAGAATGGCAGGCATCAGAAGCTCAAAAATTACCAACTGCTGATGAGGCTGCAGGGAGAAAGGAGGCTTTCTTTGTTGTCGGTGGGAGTGTAAACTAATGCAACAGCTGTGGAAACCAGTATGGAGATTCCTCAAAAAACCCAAAAAACTAAACACAGAAAGTCAATTCGACTCAGCTATTTCCCGTCTAGCTATCTTCCCCAAAGAGCTAAAGACATTGTACTGCAGGGGTCCACACACATCAGTGTAATGCACACTCAGAGCAGCTGAATCCTGAGCGCAGCCTAGATGTCCATCATCAGATGAGCGGGTAAAGACAGTGTGGGGTCTCTCCATACTTCACACTGCTCAGCTGCAAAGACACACAAACCTGACAAATCGATGTGGAGGTGGGTACACCTGGGAAACATAATGCTAAATGAAATAAGTCAGACCCACAAGCTTGAATACCACACGGTTTCTCACCCTTAAGTAAAGCGAAGTACAAATACAGAGCAAAGACTGATAAAAGGAATCGGGGAAACAGGTCGTCTGCAAAGGGGCGGGGCCGAGAGGCCGAGCCTGGGGAGAGAAGCGGGCTGAGGTTTCAGCCGCGGGTGCGCATGCGCCGGCGGCCACAGTGTGAGCGATCGTCCTGTGTTGCAAACAGAGACTGAAAAAATGGGATGACAGTGACAAACTGGGGATGGTGATCTGGAGACGGAGGGAGCAGGAGGTGCGGGGTGGGGAGCAAAGATCGTCAGGATGTGTGCAGCTCAGGCGCCCACTCTCCGAGACAAGTGTAAACATCGCGCTTGTGCAAAGAGGAGGTGGTCAGGGAGGCTGAGGCCGAGCGCACCGTAGCCCAGTCAGAGGTGACAAATGTAGCCCGCGGTACCCCTGCGCCACCCAGGTCCACAGGCAGGCGCCCTGGGGGCTGAAAGCTGAGAACCACAAGGCACCTGCGCTGCCCTTTCCCGCACATGTGGGTCACCGAGATCCCCAGAGTGAGGGTGGCAGCGTCCCTGAGCCAGGCTGAGGGGACCTGAGGGCCCTGGCTGAGGGAATCATGCTGCAAAGACCCGCACAAGGACAGCTGAAGGCAGCTCTCTGCTCCTCTTGCTTTGCACACCTGTGTGTCTCCTCGTGACCCCCTGAAGGTCACCCCCCACCCCGCCCGATGCCCCGGGCTGGCATTTCTTCACAGACAAGAGTCCTCTGCTTGGGTCGCTTCTTTAGATCCTCACTCGCTTGTGTGGAGCCCTGTATTCATGAACAATCAAAAGGTGTTAAAAAGAAAAGGCAGGGGACACCCTCTGTGAGAAGCAAGTATTTACAGGAGGACAGAGCCATGGACTTGTGAAATCTTCTCAGGCAAGGTGGCCCTTGACCTGAGTTCCTATCCCAAAACGTCAGAGCAGGAGAGCACTCGGAACCCCACCCAGGACTGTGCAAAGTCACAGGCTTGAACTTGACATCCGAGCACCCCAACTGTCCTCACCCCAGCCTTATAGGAGAAAAAGATAAGGGACCCGTTTGTAGCTGTGGTTATAGTTCAGTTCCACATGCTTTTCTGGAATTCGTTTTGCTAAATGAAGATTTCTACCTTTAAGGAAAACTAAACACAACTGTGAAGGACAACCTGACAGTTTTAAAGGGAGGTTTTTTGAATCAGGGGTTGGTTTTGGCAGCAAGGAGGGCTCCTGTTTGCACTGTAACTGCTCTCCTGGCTGAGCCCCGGCCTTGCAGCCTCCTTCCCATGCTGCAGTGGACAGAACCTCGCTGGTAACCAAGGGAACAGACCGATGCTCCAGAGGAAAACAAGACCCGAAAGTATTCAGCGGCTTCTTAAACCCCCACCTCTTCATTTGAGGAAATACAAGCCATTTCCAGCTCCAAAGACTAAATACCACGCATCTTTCTGTCTGGAATCCCCAAGAGAAGTGAGCGCTGAGCTTCAGTTCAGTCCAGAGAAGAGGAAGTCTGGAGGAAACAGCTGCAAATACCCTGGACACCACACCAGGGGACCTTGGGTAGGGTAGAAATTTGAAGCAGGTGTTGTTTAATAGGTGAGTAAGGGTGTCCCTCGAATCCCAAAGGCCTCCTCTCAGGGTTACCTGGCTCCCTGGCTTCCTCTGCCCTTCCTCCCTGGAGCTCAGAAAAGTAACGGAAAAGATTATCTATAAAAGACTTGCAAATAACTAAGAAAACAACCCATGCCTCAACAGAAAAATGGCCAAATACAACAAAAGTGATTCAAAAAATAAAGACTATAGCCGGGTATGGTGGCGCCTGTAATCCCTGCACTCAGGAGGCTGAGGCAGGAGGATCTCCATGAGTTCAAGGCCAGCCTCGACTACATTGTGAGACTCTGTCTGACAACGAAACAAAACAAAGACTAGAAGAGGAAAACATATGAGAGAATGTTTGACTTCATTATCCAAAAAAAAAACGAGCAAACAAGTACCCAACAGACTGACAAGCATTTTCAATCATGACCACATTGGCAATGTCTTTTTGAAGAAATAATTGGTACTATTTACCAAAAAATAAGTGATTTCATTTCTTGACCCAACAATTCCACATTTAAGAATCTGGTGCTCTCCCGTAACCCCCAGCACTTGGGAGGCTGAGGCAGGAGGCGTGCTGCAAGTTCCAGGCCAGCCTGTGCTACACAGACTGCAAGGCCAGTCCACAAGACCCTGCCTCAGAAACCAGAAACAAAAGGGAAAAAAGAGAGAGAGAGAGAGAATCTGTCTTCCTTAGACTGCTCCCTCACAAAATCCCCATTGATGTGTGTGACACACTGTATGTAAGGACACTTGTTAGCGGAATGGGTACAGCAGTGCAAACTGGGAGACAACCAAATGTTGTTACTCGAACAGGCCAGTGCACTGCGATGCATGTATGCCGTGAAACACTATGCTCTTGCCTAAAAGAGTAAGGGGAAGCTTCACAATAAAATGGAAAGATTTCCAAGGTACATCATCAAGAGAAAAATAGCAAGTCACAGAGCAACACTACATTTTCACCATTTAAATAAAGAGATACTCGCTGGGCAACTTGACCTTTACTGAAAGGGTGTAGGGGACGTGGGGGGCATGGAGGGGAGTTGACACCTTACTACATCCCCACCACTATTTCCTTAGTTTGTTTAAAAATGTATTTTCATAAATTACATGTGGTTTAAAAATAAAGTACTTTCTCTTTATCTCACCAGTGCCTTCTTTCTCATGCATGCTTGGCTCAAGAACTGCTCAGGCACCAGGACATGCCCAGAAAGCAAACAGCAGGTTTACTGACTTCCGTAGCTCACACTTGGGTCCCCGTGCTCGCCAGTTTATGATTTCCTTCCTGTGCTCAGAGTGGCGCTAATTTTAGCTTTGCCTTTGTGGTTAGAGACAGCACTTTGTCTTCTTGGAATTTTTGAAACGACAGTCACAGAAAAGATCTAGGTTTCTGCAACACTGCCGTGCAGCTTAGGTTTGTGGGGGGGGTTGTTTGTTTGTTTATATTTTTCTTAGCTGGGCTGGAATACTCTGACTGTCCCAAATACAAATGGACCATTTACAACTGAGTTTTTAATGTGTTGCTCAATGCTAAGTAGGAGAATTATATAATAATCTGTATTCTGAACAGGACCATAAAGGGAGGACATCTTCAGAAAATTGATGGAAATTCTGGATATACAAGATATAGGTTGGTGCCTGCAAATTAGGTTGAAAAGTGAAATTAGCACAATGGCTAAGAGAGGCTCACACGGAGCATTAACTGGGGTTTAATGGTGCAGTCTTAGCACAGGGAAAGGGAACAATAACGTTCTGGCGAACCTGTGGTGGCGCTCTTCTGACTTTGCCTTAACCGTGGCATTAAATTGTCCACCACCCACTCCACCATTCAGAGTGCGATTATTCTATATTGGTTTCACACCTTTACCCGAGAGGTCCTTAAATTGTTTTTAATTTATTTATTTTATTTTAAATCAAATAAAACACACCCTACTCTCAGAGGGCAGCTTGTGCAAACCCACAGGGAAGCTCTAAGCCAGGGCCCTAACCAAGCCTCCCTCTGCTGCTTCTTCAGGAGACAAGGGAGCAGGAGGCTGGGAAGGGAAGACACCGCAGGGGAAAGGGGACGTCCTTGGCCAGCTCTGGTGCTGTCCAGGACCCGCCACTCTCTCTGCCCGTCTCCCTTCCTCTCCGGCTGCACCTGGACAGCCCATGTCTCTTTCTCCTCCTCCTCCCTAACCCACCCCGGCTGCAGGACAGTGCCCATCGCGAAGTGGGAAGCTGACAGATACAGGGGGACTTGGGGAAAGCACGCTGGTAACAGGCCCGAGAGCGAAATGGAAGCGTAAGCGGCTGTCCTTGTCCCTGGGATCGACAGCAAATGCGGGCTGTGGAAGGCCAGGGTGGGCAGGAGGAAGGAAGGAAGATGGGCTGCTCCGGCGCTTTCCCACGCAAGGGCCTTGTGTGTGGCACGCTGGTGTTCACAGGCGGCTGGGACCTGAGGCTCAGGTGGTGACGTCAACGTCCCTTGTTCAAAGGGGTTTCCTGGCCACCCGTGCAACGGGGGTTGCTCCGTGCCACATTACCTCACCTCACCTTGTTTTCCTTATTTCCCTCCGGCTCTCTCCACCTCTACCCGGATCTTTGAAGCCGAGGGCTGTCCTCACCGTGGGGTGCCTCTCGCCCTAGAACACAACCCTCTGGGCTGCAGGGCTCAGCTGTGTTCACATCGTCATTTCCCAGAAGCCTGGCTTGTAGGGAGGGGGTTAAACAGTCCAGTGAGTCCTGGTTAAACGGAAAGAAAACCCTGGCCTCCGGGCCAGCATGGCACTGTGATCAAGCAGTTGAAATTTCTCCATGAATTGAGGCAGGGCCAAGTATGATTTCCAGTCCACCTGGACCAAAAAGCTAACAGCACAACTGGGATCTGGGACCCCCCTGGTCTGTTCTGTGCCAGACAGTGGTGTGGTGTGGTGTGGTGTGGTGTGGTGTGGTGTGGTGTGGGGAACACAGCAGGTGGGAAGGCCACCACCTTCCTCACAGCACAGGGTGCTCGCAGGGCAAGCAGTGCTGTTCTCCTTCCAGCTTGGTGGAAGCTTTATCTCTTTTTTTTTTTTTTTTTTTTTTGGTTTTTGAGATGCGGTCTTGTCATGGAGCCCTGGTTGGCCTTGAGCTGGTGGCGATCCTCCTGCCTCAGCCTCCCAAGTGCTGCTGGGATTACAGGCATGCACCAACATGCCCGGCTGCAAAAGCTTTTCCGACATTTGATAAGTTACAATTAGGGTGAAACACAATATATCACCATTATTCCCACATCACCAAATGTCCACAGGAGGTTATTAAACAACTGGACTCTCAGTCCGGTTCTTTCTGCCCCAGTTCTTGCCTCTTTGTTCATTATGATTCTCTCTTTGGAGAAGAATAAGGCAAAAATGCACGTGATAAAAATCAGGATATTTTAACCGTAGTGTTCCATTAGTGATGGGAAACAGATTCCTTGGAAGATATGTAAAGTATAACAGAGAACCACAGAAAGGAAATTGAAGTGTGTGGTGATTCGCTAGTGATGTCTGCAGTGTGGCGTGTTTGCACTGTAGCTCTAGGCACGTGTCTGTCCTAACAAGGATATCTGACCTGTCTAATAGATGATACCAGAAATAACCACAGCTTGCTGATCCTGCATCCACTGCCTCTCCTGGATTCCCTATTAGCTTAAATACTGTGCCGGTGATGCCACAGGAGAAGAGGCACCGTGGTTAACTTGAATGCAGAGAGGGAATTCGTGTTCCCATACATCCTTGTTTTGTATCTCTTGGACCAAACACCCCAAGACCAAATCTCTAGTACCTGAATAGAAAGTAGTGGAAGAAATGTGACAGTAAATATGCTAATTAACTCCCCCTTTCATCCTTCCTTTACTTAGTTTGCTGTCTGGAGCTATATTTTAATCTACTCAAGAGAACTTGAAGTGCTAAGATGAAAATTAAACTTGCTTCTTGCTTTGCAAGCAGATGTCGGTATTTTGATTTCTGGCATTTATTTCAACACCCCACATCTTGTGTTATATATCTTTCCTCATTGTAGCAGAGCTACTCTGTACCTTTCAGGCAGGGAAGGTATGAAGAGGAAGGCATGCGGGTTTAGTGTCCCTAGTAATGCTGCTTTTATCGTGTGTGACCATGAAGCAAGCTTCACTTTGGGATCCCAGAGGCAGAATGGCATTTCTACTGAGGTGGGGAGTGAAATTCTGATTCCAAGACGGCTTTCCCATTTGGACTTTGGCTACAAGCTCTACTTTTCCAAGAGTGAAATCCTATTGAAATGGCTTTCCAAAATATTTTGTGGAAAGTAAGGGTTAATAGATGGCAACTCCTCATTCATGATCCCCAGGCAGGAGACAAACTCATCTGGCAGTATGGTCTGTTCTGGGGTAGCGTCGCTGGCAGGATCATTTTCTAAAAGCAAGGTGCTTTCGCCCTCTGTTGAGTTCCGTATGTCGGGAGGACTGCATTCACCTTGATTGAGAATAAGGTTTAATTCTTCAAGAATTAGTGTGTTGTTTAGTGAATTCATACTGGAGACGGGAAGGGCAAACTGAGGGTATGTTCTAACCCTGGTATTCCTTCCTAGGTCGAAGGAGTCCGCTGGTGGTTTAGGGGCTGAGGGATCAGTTTCATTGCTGCTGCTAACCTGATTTCCCCCAGGGAGAAAACTTGAGATCTGGGGCTTATATCCAGAGCGGAAGTCAGGAACGTACACCACAGCGCTTGTGGCAAATACTGATGCTTCTGTGTCCTCAGCGCCCATATTTGTTTCCTTCCTGTAATTGGCAGGCTTGTGCTCCTCTGCAGGAAAAACTTCTCTTATCTCTGTAATCATGGGATCAGCGTAAAGGACCTGCTCGCCGGAATTATTATTCACAAATTCATCTTTCTCCTAGGAAAAAAAAAGACATTGTTTTGTTTTTGAAAAACCATTTATAGGAGCCAAATGGATCTGAAGCCTGGGAATGTTCTTCCTTCTGACTTTCCTTTTCCTCTCCCTTCGCGAATGTTGTTTATCTTCCCAAATGTTTTCTTCCCTTTGTCTCTTGTTACCTTACTTGCTTTCAAATCTTTATTAAATTCTCCCAAGAGGAGACTGAAGCAAAGAAATAATAAAAATACTCCACAACATAAGCACATCTCTTGACTTTTTTATAAAGAAAAAGAAGAGCCTTGCATATTAACATGCACATGACCTCAGGACCTTTTAAAAATTGGGCTTTGGAACCAGACACAGGTGCATTCCTATATCCTGGCACTCAGGAAGCTGAGGCAGGAGGATTGCCATGAGTTCAAAGCCAGACTGGACTACATAGTAAGCTCAAGACCAGTCCAAATTACATTAGTGAGACTCTCTCAAAAAACTACAATGATGATGATGATGATGATAAAAGTTGGGCTGTAGAATATGTTGGACTATATCTTAATATTATAGAGCTTCACTACAAGAAAATACTGTGTTTTTTAAATACAAGAAAGGGCAGAGGTTCCTATTTTGCACATATCTTGAGAGTAAGTTTGTGATCAATGCTTTGTTCTAAAAATGTAGAGCTACTCAGAATTCACACACATATGGGTTTTAGCCCCTTGACTTTCCTTGACAAGAGATGGATTTGATTAGTCTCTTAGGGGAAATAATTACCATCCAGTGCAGTTACAAAATTATAGCCACCTGGTGCAGACTCATGTCTGTAATTGGCCCTCCCCCATTCGTAGGTTCAGACCAATGTGCTATTATTTGGGGATGCCTTTGGGAGCTGATGAGGTCACATGGATGGACCCCTCATACAAACAGTGAAGAAGAGATAGGAGAGCAATGTCCAGCTGTCACCATCCACCCGCCAGAGAGCCACACTAACCCCTCTCTACCGTGGCCTTGGGTTTCCTGGCCTCCACACCATGACAAGGAAGTGGAGGTCTTCAGCTGTTGGAACTTCCGGCCTACGAGTTCTGTCATCACAGCCCAAGCCAACCCAGATAGTTCTCCTCCATCTCCTGGGCAGAAACCCAGATCCCCACAGCCCAGGATGGGAAGGCCGCCTGGCCAAGGGGAAGCTCTTCAGTGGAGTCACCTGAGGTAGTCCAGCCCCTGTGGGAACATGCCAGGCACAGTGCCAACGGCTCAGTGGACAACAGCTGACTCATGGACACACCAGAGCTTTGCACACAGCCCTTGATCTGACAGGCGCCGTTGTCCTCCTGCCTAGCACACTAATCACCTCTTGCCTCTAACCTCTCTCCCCACCCTCCCCTCCACTCGCAGTGTCCCCTCTTTCCTCAGGCCACCCCCTGTACCACATCCTCCTGTGTCTTTCCTCAGCTCCATCATGAACTTGGGCTCATCTCTGTTCCACACACACCTGTTCTATGGCCAGGACTGGAACCCCCAAAGGCTGGAAACATGCAGGGCAGACCCTTGTCCTCCCCCACGGCCTGTCCTCAGCGTCCTCCTGGGTACACCCTGGTGATACCATCTCCTGCCTCCCATGACCTTCCTCATGTTACCCTGGGCTCCTCTCCTGATCCCCCTGTTCCCATCTCAAGGAATTCCCAAGCCTGTGTGTATCTCTGGGCTCCTCCCACCCAGTTTCCTTCCCTCCCCTTTCTGTCCCTGAAGACATCTAGCCATCCCTTGGTCTCCAAGTGACACTTGTTCGAGGCCACATCTTCCAACCTGCTTTTCTTATGTGGACAGCATGGTTTCTCTCTGTAGGTAGGATGAGAACTATGTACAGTTTCCTTCCCACATCTAGGCAATGATGCCAGTATGTGCGCAAATGTATTTGGACGGGTTTTCTGCTGCAATCATTGGCCTGCATTCCAGCCCCGGTCCCCAGTTTTGGTTCGATGGTTACCTGTAGCATCTTTACAATGCTACTGTTCTCCATGTTAGGAATCTCTTCATGAAGCCACGCTGGTATCAGCAGTAAGATTTTTCTTTTAACTCTAAAAGAACGAAGAAGACACATTAGAAGAATCATGCTCCTGAGGGACCTGCGCAGGCACTTGCGGGGGTTAGAGATGGACGCGCAGTAAGAAGCAGACTTCCAGGCAGCAGTGAGGTGAAGCATTGATTCTGTGTCATCCCAGATTCCCCACTGTTTGTTGCTCTGTTTCTTTCCAACGAGCAGGAGGAAGACACTGGATTCGAGAGAAGAGGGAGAAACCAGAGTCACTAAGCGTGGCCAGCTGCTCTGAGCAGGTGATGTTGGTGTGGGAAAGTCTGAACAACTTAAGAGACATTTTGTGGACCTTTCCATGACAGCCACAACTCTTAAAAAAGAGACTCAGACATTAAAATGCTCATTCCAGCTTCCTCACTCTGGACTCTGTGGTTTGCCTGACTAGGGTTGTGCCAATCTTGGTACGTCCTCCCCGTCATCTGTGGGTGGCACGGGAGGCCAGAAGACCTGCCTGGCTGCCGTGGGCCCAGGTATGGCTGGTTTTCCCCTGGCCAGTGGTGAGTGGGGCAGCAGCAGAGCAGGGGCAGCAAGAGAAGCTGTGTATGCCCACTCGTGCCCACCATACCCTTGGCACTACCATCGCGTTTACAAGTGTCCTCCACATTGGCAATCTGAACTGATTGGGGTGCAGTGTGTCCCAGGACCAAGGAAGAGACAAAGCTGACTCAGCTTGTTTTCACCTGTGAGCGGCATGGCCATCGTGTTAGCAGGTCTCTGGGAACTTCTATGAAACACCAGCCGAATGCTGACGGGACTTCCCAAGCCCAGCTTGACCTTGGGCGCCAGCCTAAAAATGATTTCTTTACCTGTACTTACACTGTGGTTTTGTTTTTACCATTTGCACTCTATCTCTATTTAAAATAGGACCAAACTAGCACGTTCATGCTACTAGCTTCACAAAGTTTTTCTACAGCATGTGGATACAGTAAGAATGTATTTATAGACATTTACCAACTCTTGGTTTTTTTATATTTAACTTGCTTTGGGTTTCATTGTCCAGCTCTGTTTCTGATGTAAGGCTTTTATAAATAATGTGCTATGCTGCTAAATAACAGTCTAATAATGGGAAGGGGGCCCAGAGGGGCAGGGAGGAGGAGGAGAAGAGAGGGAAGGCAGGGAGGAAGTTGTGTTGGTGCACACGCGCCAGCTCCTGCGGGACTGAAGTCTTCGTGGGCTGCAAACATGTGCTAATGAAAGACAAAAACTGGAAAAAAATAAGTGAACAATGGCCTGCTGATAGGCAACAGTTAGACTGAAGTTATCTCATTTATAAAAGAGGACTTATTTACATAATTAAATTAACCCAAAATTGCTCTATTTCCTTACTTGTTATTGCCAACTGAAAGTTGGTTTCTGTGTCACGTTTAGTAGCAAACTGAATGTCATCTGAACTAACTAGGGATCTTTAGATAATAGTAGGAATATTAATGTTTTTATGGGGTGCTAGTTTGAACATTAAGAGATTTGCAGGGACTTTGTAAATCACACATATTTTAATACAACCTAAAATAAAATTCTCTATTAACTTTCCCTCCTCACAAGCATATCAGGGATCTGTTAGCATGCAATTTAAGTTTGGAAATATTTCTCAAGTTCTGAGCAGTAGATAGGAACCCATTAGGGTATTTTATTTAGAATAGCTTCTTAGCTGGGCATGGTAGCACACCCCTGTAATCCCAGCACACGGGAGGCTGAGGCAGGAGGATTGTTGCAAGTTCAAGACCAGCCTGAGCTACAAAGTGAGCTTAAGGCCAGCCTGAACTACATAGGAAGACCCTGTGCTAAAACCAAATGCAGACAAAAAAAAAAAAAAAAAAAAAAAAAAAAAAAAAAAAAAAAAAAAAAAAAAAAAAAAAGAATCAATCACTGTAGATGGTGCTGAGACCCAGTAAAAAGGCAGAGAGCAGCAGAGAGACTGTCCTGCCACAGCTGGGGCTGGAGTCCCGCCTTAGTGCTCTGTGGCCTTGGGCTAAGAATCCTGCCTCTCTGGGTCTCTGTAAAATGGCCCCAAGCTTTTCTGGTGGGTCAGGGGGAAATAAGTGACATTTATAGAGAGTTGAGCCCCTGTGTACTCACTGAGTGCTCGTCTTCTATTTTCTCTCTCTGTACAAACGTTAATATGTTCATTGGTTCAGTCACCGGATTTTGATAGCACACGTGTATGATCAGAAAGCAGAAAGTCTGTGAAACCTACCCAGAGCGGAGCGATCTGTTAAAGATCCCAATCAGAGAAAGAATGGACAGTATCACGGCGAAGAAGACCATTCCCGATAAAAGTCTGACATCTTGCCTGCGGTCTAAGGAAAGGAGAGAAAAATCATTTTAACTAGGCACTAGTATATGAGAGATGCCAGGGACGTGGTTCTCTCTACCCGGCCCCAGCCAAGGGCACCGATCCCAAAGTAAGAGAGAAAAGCCTGCAAAGCTGGCCTCACAGTGGGCTGTCCTGTGAGGGCTGCTTCTCTAATCCCGAGACGCTGCACCCGGGAGAGAGCTTTCGGTGTGAGCACCGAGGACGGCTGCACCTGAAGCCAGGGGTTTCTAGACGGGTGTCCCTGCCGATGTGGCTGCCTGTGCCTGTGTCTTTTATACAAACAGCTGCAGGGACTGGCCACATTTGCTTTGTCTGACACAGGTGAGAATTCCTGAGTGTTTGTGACAAGGGCTCACACTGGCCGCAGCTGCCACCGAGGGTTGGGTTTTAATTTTTTTAACCTTTGTGAGCCAGAATTGACGTGTTAACTTCTCCAAAACTTGTCCTGCTGAGGAAGGACATTTCTGTGCTCTAAGGAAGAAACCAAAATTGCCATATGTCCTGTATTTATGTTAACAATGCTTTTCTACCCATTTAAAGTTGAATTAGGGCCGGGGATATAGCTCAGTGGGACGGCACCAGCCTGGCAAGTGCAAGGTCATGAATTCAATTCCCGGTACCACACACACACACACACACACACACACACACACACACAGTTGAATTAAGTGCCTGAAATCTTCAAGTAATTAATAAAATTTATCAAACAGGTATTACTTACTAGGCTTTGTAGCATTTTCTTCCTAGTACATGAAATAAGCCTTCTATTTTCTTTTTTTAAAATTAAATTTATTTTATTTTAAAGACGGAAGAATGGAGACATACAAACCAAAATAATACAAAAACAAAACAGGAAATACAAAATTATGAAGAAGATAGCAGGGAATTAGCACTGGATGCTGTATTACATAATGTTGTCTTCACATTAGTTAACACAAAAAAAATACCAAAAGGAAAACACCGAATTAAGGAAATACCAAATTATAGAGTAGTAGGGGATTACTATTGGATGCTGTATTACATAATGTTATCCTCAGATCTGTTGCTCAGTTATACAGATGATGGCTCATTAGATTAATCAATTTTCTCCACCCTCATCTCCATTGTTCTATCACCCAGTTAGTCATTTTAGCTCTGATAATAACTGTACTTTTGGGTTTATTTACTCCCTCAGGCTCTCACATTGGGAAGAGACATGGCTTCTTCAAATTATGCTGTAACAAATATGGGTGTACACAGATGGCTATGGCAGGAGGTGGAAAAGCTCCTGTGCTCAAAGACAGTAAGTAGGCAGGAAACCAGGTTTGCCATGATCAAGCCCCCATTGACAAGCCCTTAAGGCCAATGGTCTGGTTAAGTTGGCAGGGTTACCCCGTGAACTGCCAGGTTTCACCTCAGTACAACTCGTCCGGAGGCCTGGTCAAGTTTTCAGGTTTGCCCAAGCAGACCACAGGGCTCTGCTCTGGAGAGGCTTTGCCGAGGGCTGGGTTGAGTCCATGGGGTCGCCTCCAATGGACTGCCTGGCTCTGCCCAATCTCTGCGCTGCTGGGTCGAGTCCTCAGGGCTGCCCCCAGTGGACTGCCTGGCTATGCCTTGTCGCTGTGCTGCCGGAGGCCCAGACCAGGTCTTCAGGGTTCTCCTGTAGCCTGGATGGAGCCCCCACCCCCTTAGGCTATCGAGCTCCTTGTCAAGGAGTCCCTTCATAGCCCACCAGTCTCTCCCTGTAGGCTGCCCACGGCTCCCTGGAGGCCATCTCCACCCAACTAGAGAACCGGGTCTGTTCCCCAGTTCTAGTTCCTCACTTCCTCCCATCTCTTGATCTCCAGTGTCGCCATTCCCTGCCTCTTGCAGCTGGGCATCGTGTGCACCTACAGTACTGGGCACAAGTGGTTTGTGGTCTCCCCCACCCATGCTCACCACAATAGACCAGGGTGTGTACTAAGTTTAGTTGTTAGTTCTAGAAGAGAATTGGAAGATTTTCTCAGGTCTGCTGTGTAGAGTATGTTGTTGTCTCCAGGACTCCAGGACAGCTGCTTTTCATGTAATTTGTTACCGCCGATCCCCGGTGCCTTCTCTCCCCTCCTCCTGCAGCTGGGCATTGGGCGCACCTAGGATGCTGGGTACAAGTGGCGTGGACTCTCCCCCATCTGTGTTCCCTGAGGTAGACCAGGATGTGCAGCAAGTTCAGTTATAAGTTCTAGGAGAGAATTGGAGGGTTTTCTCGGGTTTTCTGTATAGAGCATGTTGTTGTCTCCCAGACTCCAGGGCCACCACTTTTTGTGTAGTTTGTTGCTATGGGTTCATACAGGGATCACATATGCAAGCAGAATGAAATCCCTTCTTGTGTTCATATTGTCAGTTTAGGGTGAGTCCTGAAGCCTGTGGACTCATCCCTTTGCTGATGGTAACAGGTGGTGAGTGTGTGGGCTGCCCAGACTCAAGGTGCTCATAGAGGGAGTCCAGGCTGGGAGCCGAAGCCTGGCAACTCAGCTCGTGCCTCCCACTCAGTGCTGAAGTGAGAAGGGTGGGGACCACACGATCTCTTTCTGTGTATGACTCTCTTACTCTTATGCACCAGTTCCCATTTGTTCCTTGGCTGGATCTCTGGGAATTGCTGTGGCCCTGGGGTCGCTGTCTCTGCTCTCTGCTTCTCTCTGCTGGTAGTTGCTCACATAGTGGAGAGGTAGGAAGCCACAGCCTCTGGGCAGGCACAGAGCTGGGTGTGGTGGGCTGTATACTGGTTGCTTTGACTCTGCCTTGCCTTATGTTGCTGCATCCCAGTGTCTGGGTGGTGACCCTCCAGTAGGCTCCCTCTCCACTGCCCATCCAATGGCCATCTTCCCAGATGTTTTTCTTGGCAAGGTTTTAAAATGTTCTCTATGAGGGTTTGAATTCTTACTTTGAATCCTTTGATGCTGAGCATAAGTACTGTGAGGTCTCCCCCACTTGTGCTCATTGTGGTATTTGGAGGTATGTACTAAGTTCATTTACTAATTTTGGGAGACAATTGGAGAAGTTTCTTAAGACTTAGAATATGTTGTCATCTCTCGATCTCCACAACTGCTGTTTTTTTTTTGTATATCTTGTCTCTGGCTGCTCTTGCTGACTCATGGCTTTTGTTTTCTTTTTTCTAGGTCCCATGTCTAGGCTCTTGGAGGGCCAGCCTCGGGGGCACAACCAAGAGAGAGGGATCTCAGGGTGGGGGCGGGGCTGTGGGGCCCTAGCGCAGTAGGACCACATGATTTTCCAGGGTCCATGGCATTTCCCCGCTCTCTGAGCATCTCCATGTGGATCTTTGCCAGCAGTACAGTGTGTCCGCAGGGCACCTCACCTTTTCCTGCACCCCACAGAGGGACCAACCATGTCCAGCTGAGCTCCCTAGCAGGACCATGGCCAGTGACGGCTGCACATGCCTGGATGGTGGCTTTGTAAACCACATTCGCTCTGAGTCTGTCCAGTGGTGACTCTGGATGATGTAACTGGCCCTCACCGGGCAACTCCTTGGTTCTAGCCCCATTATCCAGCCTGCTGCTGCCCAGCATGGCAGATTTGTGTGCCACAGTTATGAGGCACCGTCTGGTCATCGTGGAGCCAATGATGGTGGCTCCACCCCTTCCCAGGAGCATGGGCTCTGCACCTCATCTCCTGGCTCCCGAGATAGCTTTTTCGTTGCTGGACTACAATTCCCAGTTCGCATTGGTGAGCATGGAGTGGTCTCGAGTCTGATGTGGAGGGTGGCATGGAGCCTCCGTGTGTCTGGACGCACATCACTGCTCCCTCTCCAATCTCTGCCTCCATTCTGGTTATACTCAATCCCAGGGATCTGATTCCGTCACTGTAGCTGCCCAAGTCAGTTCTCTGGGAGAGGTGCTGTTTGCTATTGGTATAATTCCATTTTTGGATGGCAAACCTTCCAGAGAGTTTTTCTCTGCTACCACCCTGGTCACCATCTTCCCAGAGGTTCTCTATTTTCAAATATAGAAGGCACCTATAGAAGATCTGACTTAGGTTGGAATTTGCTCAAGGGCCATGCTGAGAGTTGTCTCCCTCCATCCCCCTCCCTCCTCCCTGGTTATTGGATCCACAACCCTGGCTGTGTCCAGCCATGCCTACCACACCCTTGGGGGCCTGCATAGCTTTCTCTCACCCCAACCCCAGCAGCAGAGGGAATTCCTGTTTCCCCACAGCAGTGAAGAGTTCAGGCCACCAGGGGTATGGCCACCACCTGCTTGGGTGCCAGTGCTTGGAACTGGGTGGGGAATATGCAGGTGCCCATGGGCTTGGAGGGAGCTCAAGGCAGGGGGTTGGGGTAGAGAGGCCAAGGCCAGGGCTGTACTGGACCACTTCTTGGTGCTGCGACATCTATGGGCATTGATACAGTGGTGGAGGCTCAGAGTTTGTCTTGCACATGATATGGATGAGAATCCTGTCTGGTACCGTGGCCTTGGGCTCCTGGCCTCCACCATTCCCCCAGACGTACTAGGGTGTGTGCTGTGCTCCACCTGAGCACCCTGAGCTTGCTGCTGGCTTCTTTACAATCTCCCTCCCCCCGACTCTCCCCCTGTTTTGTCACCCCTCCCACAGAATGGGAGCTCCAGGAAGACAGAGCTGTGTTCACTGAACTTGCTCTGACTTCCCATTACTGAAGCAGTGCTCAAAACCCAGTAGTCCTTTCATGAGTGCTTATTGAATGAATAAACAAAAGTGATAGGATCTCAATATACTCACATACATTGTGATCTTAGTTCCATCAGATTCCTATACAAAGAGATAAAGGGTCTACCCACTGTGAAGCAGTCACATCCAAAGTTTCTCAGTTTGAAATTTCTTTTTTGAGTTATAGTTACGCATTATACAACCTGCTCTAATATTTTTTTCCTGCCCAAATCACTTAGAGATAGGAAATGCCCAGAAATACTGACAAAACAGAAGCTGGTTTGCATATGAGAAAGAGCAGAGGTCGCAAAATTTAAGAGAATGGATTTGAGTTTTCAGCTGCTGTGGGCAGCCATGTGACCTTACACGTGCTTCCCAGCCTCCCTGAGCATCAGTTCTCTCAGTGATAAAATACCAACACAACCTTTACCTCACTCAGTTGTTTTGAAGATTGAGAAAGGGGATAAATGTAAAACAGCTAGCACAACTGGGAAGGCTGAGGCAGGAGGATCACTGTGAGTCTGAGGCAGCCCGAGCTGCATAGTGAAACCCTGTCTGAAAAAGGCAAAAAAAAAAAAAAAGAAAAAGAGAAACCAGCTAGCACATAATGGACAGTGGTACATTTTCAGATAGAAGTTTTGTACTTGAAATGAAAATGCTGGCAAAGCCTGCTCAAACCAGTCCTTACATTCAACTTTAAGCAGATTGTTGTGCCTTGCCGAGAGTTTCTCTGCAGAAAGTGTGGAGCACATCTTACTGTATTAGATAGAACCTGTGCCTGGTGCTATTTTTCAGTGCCAGGGGTTCAAGTGGGGGGGCTGCTAAAACTCCCCAAAGAGCCTCCATGGTACTTTCTTACCAGAAGCCAGGTGTCCTTTTAAGACAGAAGCAACCGAGGGCCCCAAGTCCAAGTCCTGAGCGTCGTGCTGCGGTAACTTCAGTGCGACCTGGGAAACTGCCACAAAGAACCAGGTGTCAGCATCGGGGTTTGCGCCAAGAAGGAGCCAGGGAGACTTCCCTCCCCTGCCGAGAGCTGACCGAAGCCAGTGCTCCCACCCGCAAAGCGAGATCAAAGCGGGGGCCTTCAAGGGCACAGCTTCCCCTTGTTATCTAGCTGGGTAAATCACATAGGAAGAGATGCTCGAAGGAAGGCTTCACGCCACAAACTCCCCTGTGCATCACTCCTTTTCCAGGCCTCTAGGTGATGGATACCAGGGAGCTTCATTCCACTGAGCTAGAAAACCAGGGTTGGTCTCCACCTGATTACTTCTAGAAGGTGACTTGATCAAGACTCCCTTCCCCAAAGGCCTCAGGACGGTCACACCTGCAGGTGCTGTTGGCCTCTCAGGCTCCCAGGAGCAGCTTGGTTTTGAGGCATAGACAGTTTGGGTGGACAGCAACATAGGGGCAGAAGGGACGTCCTCAGTGATCCCTCTCCTCCTAGTTCCCCCTGTGAGGACCCTGGCCACCCTGGCCATTACCTGCTGGTGAAAGCTCTGACCTGCATGGCCTGAGCAGACTTGGCTGTGAATTTGCCTTCAGTATGGCCTCCAGAGAGTCCCAAAGCAACACTGTCTGCCCACCCTTCCCTGATCTCTAAAAGCTGCTGCCAGAGTAACTTCAAGGATGCGATTTGCACAGAGACATTCCTGAGGATGTATCTAAGCTCTGAGACCTGAGAGAGACTCAAGCCATGATTGTTCAGTCATTCTCAAGTTGCCCTTCAAATTCTTTGCAAAACAATTCTTTTGGGGCCAGGGAAGAATCACCACTTGAGGTGTCCCTGACGGTCACCAAGACATCATTGGCTTAGATAACAAGCTACGGGGGCCCCTTGCGACTCTCTTGGAAAAACACACCATGCAGTTTCAGTGAAAAGGTTCCTATGAGTCTTTGGCAATTTTCTAAAAAGGCTACTTTTCTGTCAAAGGGCAGTTGAGAATGATGCATTTTAGGAAATGGAAACATCAGAAAAGCCGGAACCCCCTCTCCTTGTTTTTCTTCCTGCCTCTCTCAGCGGGAGGAACATGTCTCTGGGAGCTGTGACAAGTCAGAACTCCTTCTGGGGCTTCCCTGAGTTTCTTTTGCTCCCTGGCATGTGTTCCCCCTCTGACTCAGGGATCAGAGCCCCAATGGCCCAGGGCCAGGGCTACTCATTGGAATTCTCCTCTCACACTGCCCAGGCAGGGCCGGCAGGGCGGCAGGGCAGGCAGCAGCCTGCACCTGTGCTATCCCTGATACCGAAGACCAGCAACTCATTAAAACCCCACACAGTTCTCCAGTTGGCAAAATCACAGATTTGCAGCCTATGTTGCTCTATTATTTCTATTTTTATACTGAATAATTTTGAAATTAGCATTTTTATTTAAAAGCGGTAAGCGACATGGCTGGTTCTTAATAGAGGTTAACGTAATTCTGTTGTACAAAGTGCAGGTAGTTATTTGCAATGCAACTTTATTCATTTGTTAATTTGCGGCACATAAAAATGATTTTCATAGCTGATAGGGCTTTATGAGCCTTAATGGAGAATAAATGTAATCTCCCTTGAGAGTGTATTTGTTGTCATAATTTCAAATCAAACAGACGCATTCATTGACATTAAAGTCAAGGCCCGAGAGGAGGTGCTTAATCAGGAAAGGGTAACTTTAAAAAGAATCAGGTACCTGAAATAAGACAATTCAGAAAGAAGATTGTAAGAGAAGACATCAAGTCAGTGACATTTTAAAGCACAGACCAACATGGACCCAGGTAGAACACATTTTTCATGGCACACTGCCACCAAGTGGCTAGGTCATTTCTTTCAAAGTCATACTTAACATTCCTCACTGCAAAAGCAAAAAGTTATAACAAAGGCATTTAAACAGGAAAAATAAAAAGCAGATAAAAGATCTTGGTTGCACCCCCTTAATTCACCAGCTATTAGTATTTTCAAGTATTTTAACATACAAAAGAATTCACAGACAGACACATACGCACAGATTCCTCCACAGCAGAAAAGTGCTGTTTGCATCAGCTCTAACCTGTTCTGTTCACCAGGGTGTTGTCTAATGTGGTAGAAAGTCCCATTGCTTATTTAATATCCATGGTGTTGTTCTTTACGAGACAGTCCTTACCCTGTAACAGAATGTTACATCTGGCCTATTGCTGTCACAGGACATATTTAAGTATTCTCAGAGAGCCAGGACCAAATCTAACTTGGGAAGAATTACTCTTATGGTCCATACACACTGACAGAGAACTTTAGCCTCTAACATTGTGTTTGAAAGAAATTTGGAGTGCTTTCAACCAAGAAATGTGGTTCCAGGCGTGATGGTGCAGACCTGTAATCCTAGCACTCTGGGAGGTTTGAGCAGAAGGATCAGAAGTTCGAGCCCACCCTGTGCAATTTAGTAACTTAGAGAAATCCCACCTCGAAATAAGAAGTAAAAAGGGCTGGGGATGTGGCTCAGTGTAAAGTCCCTGGGTTCACTTCCCAGTACACACACATGCATGCACAGAAGTATAGTGTCTTATTCTTGGACAAAACTTAAATCATAACATAACTGTGTTCCTTGGCTCACCAAACACCAGGCTAAGTTAATCAAAGTCACTGATGTGGATCTGGTATTCTATTTGTTTCTTAGAAATGATGCCAAGACTTGTCAATAAGCTCTCCATGTCTCCCACAGAGCAGAGTGCATTTTGCTATTTTCAAGTGCATGTTAAATGAGCACCAATTATGCACAGCCTGCACACCAGGCTTTGCACGCCTTTTCTCTTTTCAGCCTTCCCTTTAGGTAGACAGTTCTCTTGTCTTCATTGGATGGATGAAGAAGCAAAGGCTTAGAGGGGGTACTGAGCTTGCCCAACATCCCCAGGAAGCAGCTGCAGAGTGGAAACTCCTGGCCAACTCTGTGCTGCCACTGTCCTGGCAGTTAGCAGCTTCCTTTGGGGCAGGACAGCCCGGACCTGTCCCCATGAGACCCACACTGCTCTGCTGGGCCCGTCATGGCTCCGTGGAGCTGCTGCCCCTGCAGGGTGGGACCCCCAGCGGGCCGAGACAGAGCTAAGCCACCACACCAACACTTCTATCTTCTTCCTAACACCAGGTGCAGTATTTCCTTGATTGTACAAGCGATATGTGCTAATTATAGTGTGCTTGGAAAGTATAGCAGTGTGTGAAGACACACAGACACAAATTTTTGTTTGTTCCCAAACTAGGAACGATTATTTTCCTGTTTGTTACATCTTTTGTGTACATCTATACTCAGTGGAGATCATATTCTTTAATATTGTGTGTTTTTCCTTTTTCTATTCAATGTTATATATTGAACATTTCATTTTTTTATTAAAAATTATTCAAAACACCATACTCGTGGCTATGTCATATTTTACCATGTTTAGGCTGTTTTGCTCGGTGATTTGCCTATGGGGAACCCATATAGCTTGCGAGTTTCAAGACCACTGTGGACACAGGTGAAGCTCAGTCTAAGCCTGGGCTCTACTCCTGGGAGTCCTGCAGCTCTGAGTGGGCTGCTGATCCTTTCCATGACTCAGTTTCTTCATTTGTAAAACTGGACAGTGGCAGGGCTTCACTCTTGAGCTTTGATGACATAGTTCATATCAAGCACTCAGTACCATTTCACATGAATTAAAACCTTAATAAGTATTGATTATTGCTATTGTTGAACTTATATCAGTTCCAACTTTTACTATGAAAATTAGTTTTTGGTTAAGTACTATTGTGCATAAGTTTCCTTTCCACATCTGTTGATCTCCTTATCTCTGACTATTCCAAAGGCAAGATTTCTACAAGCACAGTCACTGGACCAAAGAGTCAAGACCTGTGAGGTTTCTTTATTTACTCCCACACTGCATGAGTTTTGAGTCACAACTGTGCCCACCACAGCCTGCATCCTGCAGCTGAGACATGGCACTTCCTGGACTTTTCTTTCAAAAGGTTCTAGATACTCAAGAAAGAGGAGTCGTATTCAAAGAGACAAAGGGTGTGTTTTTCAAATTATTGGAGTTCCCCACACCCTCATCCTCTTTTTATTTTTTTTAAACACAAGCATCTCCTTTTGGTTTCTCTCTTTGTAATCTCTTTTAATAATTCAGCTGCACTGCAGTATTTAGGTGCTACCTCCTGAGGAGAGGCCAGCAGAGCCCTGTGGTGGAATTCAGCTACAGTCGAACAAGGACAAAGGTTCAACCACAGCCCACATCTATCGGCAAAACGAAGACTATGGCCCCTCAGCCCCTCAGGGCGGGGACACGGTGTGTCAGCAACACACTCGCCAACACACCTTAAAAAACAAGTCCAATGCTGAATCGTTGCGTGGGTTAGTGGACTATGTCATCCACGTGAATGAAGACAGTGAGGTCTGTTCAGACATTCGAGGCTGATCTGTGTGCGCACTATGCTTAGCAGGAGGAGGAGGTCAGACACGTACACATGAAAGTTACCCTGTCAATGCAAAGGATAAGAGGAAGAAAAGGTAAAAAGCAGAAGCCGTCTGGCAAACTCTCCGGAATGAATGGATCACATGGAGATGATGGTCTAAGGTTAAAGAGCAGCAAAACTCTGCAGGAAGAGCAACTTCACCATCGCTGGCAGTCAGAGGTTCTTTGGGAGGATAGCAGGCCCTGTTTCAAGTCCGCATAGTCTACTACCCACTTGCCATGTTCCAACTGCCCAGTGCTAGGGCGTACTTTTCGTGGGCACCCTAAGATGGAAAAGCAGACAGGACTGGCACAGTCCTGAGGTGCACAGCTCCCTGTGCTTGCCGAGGACCCCAGCCCAGTCGATGGGTTTCTCCTCCCCCAACTCCCAGACTTGGGATGTGGAGAGATGGCAGGCAGCCTTAAGAAACCACTAAGAAGCCAACACAGATGCAGAAGGTTTAGCTACATCCTGGGTGTGGGGCGGAGCACTGGGGGCTGTGCCAGGCATAGGACAGCAGCAGCAGGGGCTATGATGCTGCTGGGAGGGGTCTCACTGGTGTTGTCCTGGGCTGCGGCTCTGGTTCCGATCACACCTCGTCTCCACTCACGCCCCCTTTGCTAGTCTTTCTCCTGATTTTAGCTCCCTTTCCAGTGGTCTCCTTTCTGCCTAATACAACAAGATTTGACCCTTGACCACCCTGAGAAGTAAAAACTGCACATGGAGGTGGTGCGAGGTTCGGTGATGCCTTAGGACAAATTGCTTCCCAAAGAAGTCTCTGTGCCATCTGTGACCAGGTTACATTGTACACCATGAGGGACTTGAGTTGGGACTATTGTCCTAGATTATATGGAGGGATCTAGTCAAATCACCAGGGTGCTTTTAAGCAGATGGCAGAAGAACAAGAGTCAGAACAAGAGACTGGAAGATGTGCTGCTTCTCGTTCTGAAGATGTAGGATAGGGCCACAAGCCAAGGAAGGCAGGCGGCTCCTACAACCTGGGAAAGGTAACGAAACAGGTCTGGCCTGCAGGTTCCAAAAAGAACACACCTTGCTCTTACTCCAGAGGTATTACGATAACACATAACTATCGGATGACAAATACATATCACCGTAAATTATCAAGTTTGTTGACAACTTATCCCAGCTGCAATAGGAACCGAATACAGGAGATTATGACTTCCTCACAGAAAAGCGTAATCTCTGTGAGTGCATGGAGAACTTCAGAAAGATGGTTGAGGTTTTTTTTTATTCTACACAAACTTACTGTTTATTGGGGGCAGGATCCAAATAAGTTCACATAAATCCAAATGAAAACTGTAACCTGATTAGGATTTCAAGGAATACTGTGTATCATTTAGCAACCAAGAATTCACAAATTTATAATCTATCTACACATGGATGAACGACAAATCTCTAATTAAAGGTAATAGAATTTTTGCAAAACACACTCCATGTGCCACCACTGATGTTGCACTGTACTTAACATCCCCTACGTGTAGTTCTAGTGACATAATGTTTGTTTTCTGTTCTTTCAGCCACTGAAAGTCCTGTGAACTTAATGAGAACCTTCAAGGAGCCCTTTGAGATGCAAGACACAGTAATTTTGTGAGAACAAAGAGAAATGTGGAGTAGCTGCTGGTACTTGTCTTTCTCTGGAAAGTTGTCAAAAAAAAAGAATGAAGTGACTTCTCTGGGAAACTTCTGCAAGTTGCTATGCAAGCATTTCAGCTAAGTCATTACGAGAGGCGCCGCCCTGCCCCGGGGCCCCTAACTTATTAAAGGGATTATAAAGCCCAGGCTGTCCGGATTTCATCACCCAGGACCTGTGTCACCCTGCAGAGTTGAAAGCCACTCCCACCAGGGAGCCACATCTTTTGTACCCTGGTGAGAGTGAATTTAGGGCCATGACCCCCACGTTCTCGAGCTTGGTTTTCTACACTGACGATCTGTTTCATCCCCTTTGCCGGACTTGCTGCACTGCCTAAGATTGGGGTTTTTTATGCTGGCTGTCAACCACAGTGGGGTAGACGCGGAGCCTCACAAGGGGGCGGTCTCCACCCAGCAAAGTCACCTCTGCACCTCATGTCTCATTCCCCCTGCTCTACCAGGCTCAAGAGTCCCCTGGTCCCCAAAGCCCTTTGTCCCACCTTGTATTCCGCACAGTGTAGAGCTAGTCACAGCATCGGGGGTTTCTTTCCTCCTGTGTTTGCCTCTGTACAACCATCCCCATATGAACAGTGCCGCCCTGTTGGCCTGGCTCAGTCACTAGTGTTATGCAGAAAAGGACTTGGTGGCCCAGCAGCAGAGCTGTGAACAGCACAGTGCTGGATCTCACAGCCCCAGTCTGGCCCAGCTCTTTGACGTGTGACGTCAGTCAATGCCCCTCAGGCCTCCCTAACCCATCTGCACAATGTGAGAGTAACCACACACCTCCCAGTGGGCTCCAGTAATGAGTAAAGGGCAACTCAGATCTAAAATGCATCCCAGGGTGTCTTTCACCTTCTCAGTGAAACGACACAGCAGCATCCAATAAACGTTGGCAATCATTTGTTAGCACAAGGATGCCCTGATACGACCACCTCCTTGGCCCTTTGCTAAGATGCTAGGATAAGCAGAATGGGGCCCAATCCAGAGGGACTTCCTCAGTGTGCTTGGGAGCATTTCGTGTTATGTTCTGAGGGGCTGCTTCCCTCTCTCTCTCTCTGCCTCTTTCTCTCTGTCTCTGTCTCTCTTTCTTTCTTTCTTGGAATAAGGTTTGGGTTTCCATGAAAGTCTAAATACACATAGGAAGGAAAACAGAGTCTTACAAGTCATTTAAGCCTTCATAAATGAGCCGGTTTGGTTTCTTTTTGTGTGGAGATGAATAATTCAGTGATACACACCTAAGAATGTTAGAGAATAAAACAGGAAATTCCTGCCTGAAGGGAACATTACTGCCTTGACTGTGTTTCTTCGCAAGTAAACCTTAATTACTGGAAGGCTGGCTGGCCAGCAAACCTCATTATCAAATAAATGGATTAAGTAAAGTAATATTTTCTTTTTGTAGTTGTAAGGCAACTCAAACTTCAGTTGTGAAGCTGGACTCTTTCTGCTTTTATTCATACTTTCATCTATAATGCTGTGTGACTTGTGCCATGCTTGATGTTTATTTTTGTCTTCTCTAGTATGAAACTTTCCCAAAGCAGGAAGTTTTGTCCTGTGATTCACTGAGATTGTCGAGCACTGAACAAGGGTGAATGCACATTAGGGACAGAACGGCCCCTGGTTCATGAGTAAGCTAATCTTTCCACAGCAAACTTTTACACTAACTCACTAAGTTGCCCAGGCTGGCCTTGAACTTGCAATCCTTCTGCCTCAGCTTCCCAGAGGGCTGGGATTATAGGTGTGGACCAGCAGTCCTTCATGGATGCCTTATTCAAAAGCAATTCACACTAAAGATTTCTAAAAAGCAACTTGGCAAGGTGCATCTGAAACTGTGCTTAACTCTTGGTCTAATAATTCTTTAGATCTAAAAGAAAGAGCATTTATATCTAAATCTATCAAAGAAGTTTATTGAACATTATTTAAAAGGAAATAACCTGGAGAAACCCACTCGGGCCCCCTTCTGTCCCTCTCTTGGACAGAAGATTTCTTTCCCTCAATAAATATATTGTGCTCTTAAAAAAAATAAAAAATAAAAGGAAATAACCTAGATAATGTTTACATAAGGATTAGATTTAGTACATCCACAAGCTGGGAAGTTGTGCAGTCATTACATAGCTTGAAAATTTCTCATTAAGTAGCTTTTAAAAATCCAACAAGCTAATCTAAACAAATCAGAATACAAAACAGCATGTAAGCCATACCACTGATCATTAAAAAATACATGCATAGGACAAAGTCAGTATTACATTGATTAAAACGTGGAAAGCAGGCATTTCTAAGCTATATACTATAATAAACTCGCATTGCTTTTACAAATAGAAAAAATAGACACATTTTCCACATTTGCACCTTCCCTAACACACACTTACTGCTTCTTAGAAAGAGATTTGTACCAAGAGAATAGGCTGTAGGTTGCTCTTCGCTAACATGGGAAACTCGGGTCAATGCACATTTTCAGAGGTACTTTATTTTCATGGGAATTTTTGCCCCTTGAGTGATTTTTTCTCCTTAGGAAACAAAAGACTTAGTCTGGCTCATTGGAGAAAGGTCACGCTGGTGAGCTTCCTTCCCTTACATCTCAAGGGGAACATTTACCCCTAAAGAACTCTTGTGGTCCTCTACATAACTTGTAGGGTATTTAGATTAGTGGCTCTTTCACGTTTTTTCTTTTGAGACAGGGTCTTGCTACGCAGTTCAGGCTGCCCTGGAACTCACTATGTAGCCCAGTCTGGCCTCGAACTCATGGCAATCCCCCTGCTTCAGCCCCCCAGGAACTGGGATTACAGGAGTGCACTACCATGCCTGGCTGGTCCTCTGCTTTGACATAAGTGCTGAAGAACATTTGTGAGCTTGCTCAGAGTGGCAGGGGAAGTGCCCAGTGTCTGAGTGAGCAGGTTCTGTGTCAGCTAGCCAGGCACCCACAGTCACTGGATTCGTAGGATGGCACCAATTACACTGCCCAAGAGGGGAGACGAAAAAGTCAAACAAGCTTATGCATAGCAAAGCAGTGCTTTGTAAGCAGTGAGTTATCAGCGAGAGGAAACTCACTAGATGATTGTAGAGTTTACTAAAAGTATCTAGGATGTTTGTGAGAAACACCTACTTTCAAGATCCCATGCCAACTGAGGACTCAGATGCTTTGTGGGTAGCAGCAGTGGACACACAGCTTAAACAAGTGCTACCCAGTGGCTTTTCATGCCCAGAAACGTCTGAGAACAGTTTCCTAAACTGTAGTCCCCCTCCACAAAATCAAAGCAATGTGATGATTAAGTTTCGCATTACCATTTGTCATAGCTTTGTCCATTTTGGCAGAAGTCAAGCCAAAACAATATATATGCACATAGGAAAGGGTTAGAGATCAAAAGGAAAGCAGCGGAGACGAAAACCCGTGCATGGACTCACCTGTGTCCGGTGTTCTGTGATAAAAGGGTTCGCTCCAAGGCTGCCAGTACCTTTTCCCTGCTTCTCGACATCTCACTTGAAATGTGTAATTAATGCCTGGCTCCAAGGAGAACTCAGACTGTTGTGGGTATGTGACGTTTGTCTCAAACTCTTTAACCTGGAGTAAGTGCACAAGAGTAATAAAATGACACACTGTGCATTTAAAGGAAAGTTATTTGCTTAGAGGAAATATACAGAATGCCTGCTACCTCCTCACACTCTCCCAAGCCCTGAGAAAGGAAGAGGGGTGGAGGACATTATACAAGACACAGAGAATCACACACATGCTTTAAACATGAAGAGCAAAACTCATGTTGCTTTGCATTTGCTGACTCTCCCAAGATTACAGGACCTTGAGAAAACCTCAAATGCCATCTGTTCTGCATTTGAAACAGCTGATTTTAATGGGATGGGGACATGAAGGACCTGATGGTCGTTGCTTGTCTCCTCTCTCTTTGTCTCCCTGTCTCTCTGATTCTCGAGCCTCCATTTTTCTCTCTGTTGTTGAATATTTGGGTCAATAATTTTTCCTGAATGACAAAAAGAATTCACTTGCATATGATTACTTTTAGAAAAAAATGACCCACACGCTAAGCTGTTAAACTGGGCAATACTCTAGATTTAGGCAAATTTTACAAGGCTGTATGTGTGCGTGTGTATGTAAGATGGAGTAAAGCTAAAAATATTTAAGAAGGTCAAATTATGAAAAAACAGTAGAAATGAAAAAGAAAAGGCCAGAGGAATACATTGACAGTGTTTTTATCATGATGGCCTGCAATAAAAAAACATAAAGAAAATGATGGCTAAGACTTGCCTTTGAACACACTCGTTTTGGCTCCCTATCAGCATGTTTCTTGAAAGAGGCTTTTCTTTCCAATGTGTTACTTACCACTATGTTTATAGATAAGTCCTCTTGAGGAAAAGGAAAGGCCTAAAACTAAGCAAGAATTCCAAAGTTGGAAGAGAGAGAGTGTGTGTGTGTGTGTGTGTGTGTGTGTGTGTGTGTGTGGTTCTAGGGATAGAGCCCAGGACCTTGACATCAAGCTACACCTTCAGTCTTTTTGTTGTTGTTGATGTTGTTGTTTTGAGACAGGGTCCCGCTATGCAGCCCAGGCTGGCCTTGAACTCAATGTGATCCTCCTACCTCAGCCTCCCCAGTGCTGGGATTACAGGTGTGGGCCACCACACCTGCTCAGACCCTCTTTTCAAAAATTTCCAGCTTACTTTGGGCAACTTAGTGATTTAGAAAGAACTTATCTCACAATTTAAAAAGAAAATTAAAAACATGACACCTTCTCAGTCCCAGTTCTGGAGACTTGGCCTCCCTTGGTTAGAGCTGTCTTTCTTGGGTGGCAGCTTGGCTCCTAGTGCCTTGCGGGGTATGGGCAAGGAGCTCTGGCAGCCCTGCCTGTGTTGTCCTGAGGATGAGGCCCCTCGCTACCTTCCATGCACTCATCTTTGGCTCCTGCCTCCCTGCATCTCACCCAAGGAGCTTTAACCTGGTGTTGCGAGGAGAGAGGCAGGCAGCGACCCCAACCCCCTGCAGCTCTGCCTCACACCAGCACTTGGACTTCCGACCTTGAGTGCGAGGGTTTGGTCCTCTGCAATCTGAGTCTGTCAGCCCTTGCAGGGCAGGAATGGAGGCTTGCTAGTGCACAGCCTGTGCCATGGAGGAATTTCACACTTGTTCATGGTGCACAGAAATAAAACTGAATTTCAGTGCCCCGAATAAATTATATTGAATACAGCTGTGTGCCTTTTTAGGCTACACAGGGAGGAGCAGTCAGAACAAAAGCTTTATGGACTAAGCCAGGTGCTATTGGTTATCCCAGCACTTGGGAGGCTGAGGCAGGAGGATCTCAAATTCAAGGGCAACCTGGGCTACATAGCCAGACCCTGTCTACCTTGTACACACACACACACACACACACACACACACACACACAGAAAACAAGGAAAAGAAAAAGAAGCCTTATGTCCTGCTCTTCAATGCCTTACATATTTACTATTTGGCCCTTAAATGAAAAGTTCATGAGACTTCCACAAAGATGACGACCGGGTAAGCAGCAGAGAAAGATCCTCCCGGAGGATTACCACCCAGACACTGGAATATAGCAACATGAGAAAGACAGAAAGGAGAGAAATGTGTACCCTAAACCCAGGAAGGATCTGAAATGAGAATTGAAACCCTAAGAAGGAGGAAACAAGACCTCTCCTGGAGGAAAGGCTCGGAGGGCCACCATGGTGCAGTCCAAGGAAGAGGAGGCAGAGAAGGAGGGAGTCACCACTCCAAACATACCCTCAGCCCACTCCCTCATTCTGGCATTCACAGCTTCAGCTTTGGAGGCCCGTGCTCATGAAAGCCTACCAGCTCGGCCAGGGGAGAGCGGAGTTCCAAGAGATGGTCCAAAACTGAAGCGGAGAAAGCACAGCTCAGAAAAGAGGCAGTGGCAGTTGGGAGGTGTTGTTGAACCCAGTGTGAGGATGAGAAGTTACAACAGCCACTAAAACAGAATCCTCTCCCTGCAGCAACCTTTCTAATCAGCACTCTGAGGCAAGGAGGAGTCAAAGCAATCAGTACACAGCCCACCACACCCAGCTCTATGCCTGCCCTTAGGCTATGGTTTACTACCTCTCCACTGTGTGAACAACTACCAGCAGAGAGCAGCAGAGAGCAGCAGCAGAGACCCCAGGGCCACAGCAATTCCCAGGGATCCAGCCAAAGAACAAACCAGAACTGGAGCACAACAGTGAGAGAGAGCTGCAGATGGAGGTGGGCCACATGGCCCCATACCCTTCTCACTCCAACACCAAGCAGGAAGCATGAACTGAGTTACTGGGCTTCAGCTCCCACCCTGAACTCTCTCTCTGAACACCTTGAGTCTTGGTGGCCCAAGCGCTCAACATGTGTCCCTGACAGCAATGGGCTGAGTCCACAGGCTTCAGAACCCACCCTAAACTACTAATAGGATCACCAAGAAGGACTCCATACTGCTTGCATATATGAACCTTATATGAATCCATAGCTACAAATTACCCGAAAAGCAGCAGTCCAGGAGTCTGAGAGACAACAACATACTCTACACAGCAGACCCAAGAAAATCCTCCAATTCTTCTCTAGAATTAATAACTAAACTTATTAGTTATTAGTTCTGGACTACCACAGTGAGCATGGGTGGGGGAGACCTCACGACACTTGTGCCCAGCATCGTAAGTATGCCCAATGCCCAGCTGCAAGGGGTGGGGAGCGGCAACACTGGAGATCAAGAGGTGGGAGGAGGTGAAGACCTGGAACTAGGGTGCAGACCCGGTTCTCTAGCTGGGTGGGGACAGCCTCCAAAGAGTCATAGGTGGCCTTCAGGGAGACACTAGTGGCCTATAAGGGGACCCCAGGGGCCTTGACAGGAAGTTCAGTAGCCTGAGGGGGGAGGGAAGTCCTTCCAGGCTAAATGAGAACCCTGAAGACCTGGACTGGGCCTCCAGCAGTGTGGCAATGCAGCAGAGCCCAGTGGTCCACAGGGGCAACCCCATGGACTCAACCAGGCCCCCAGCAAAGCCTTGCCAGGGCAGAGCCTGACCGTCTGCTTGGGCAACCCTGAGCACTCTATGGAGCTCCAGATGCACTGTATTGAGGCGAAGCCTGGCGGTTCACTGGGTAACCCCGCGGACTCAACCAGACTGTTGGCCTTGAGGGCTTGTCAATGAGGGCTTGACCATGGTGAACCTGGTTCCCTGCCTATCTACTATCTTTGAGGATGGGTGCTTTTCCACCTCCTGCCATAGCAATCTGTGTACACCCGTATTTGTTACAGCATAATTTGAAGCAGCCATGTTTCTTCCCAATGTGAGAGCCCGAGGGAGTAAATAAACCCAAAAGTACAATTATCAGACGGAAGATGACTGATTGGGTGGTAGAACAATGGAGATGAGGGTGGAGAAAATTGATTAATCAATCAAGCCATCATCTGTATAACTGAGTAACAAATCTGAAGATAACATTATGTAATACAGCATCCAGTGCTAGTTCCCTACTATCTTCTCTATGACTTGGTATTTCCTTTATTGTTTTTGTGTTAACTAATGTGAAGATAACATTATATAATATACCATCCAGTGCTAATTCCCTACTAGTCTCTATAATTTTGTATTTCCTGTATTGTTTTTGTGTTATTCTGGTTTATATGTCTCCATTTTTTGTCTTTAAAATTAAAAAATTAAAAAAAAAGAAAAGTGCACCAACCTCTTGGGTTAGCTTAATTAGAAAAATGTTACTGTCAATCTATTTATTTCAACTTGCACATAAAAATCTTCATCCTTAGGAACCATTAAAGGCAAATAATAACAATAGCTAAAGTGTCAGTGCTGAGACACCCTGACAGGGGAGGGCAGGGCAGGAGTGACCAGAGCAAACGACGCCGTGCTGGACATCTGGGTAAGGCGCAGGCAAAGCTGAGCAGGAGAGTGCCCAGTAGGTAGCAAACACTCCTGAAAGAGGGTGCAAGAGCAGCACAGACTGCTGCCGGCAGAGTGAACTAACTTTTTGTTATTGTGGTTTTGAGAAAGGGTCTCCCTGTATAGTCCAGGCTGGTCTTGGACTCACTTGTAGCCCAGTGGCCTTGAGCTCAGACAGTCTCCTGCCTCAGCCTCCTCCAGTCCAGCTCCGCATCTCAGGAAACTAAGAAGGAGCTGAGACGAAGGCGGGGACAGGATGCTCGGAAATGGTCCCCAGGGTGCAGTTTGACTTACAGGACAGAATGGGAACCAGCTCTCAGTAGATCACAGCGGGGCCTGGCATGGCCACAGAAGGCCTGACCAGTCCCTCCCCTCTCGGGCTCCACACAGCTGAGCCAAAGAGGCTTCAAGTCCACGTCCCTCCCCCCCCCCCCCCCCCCCCGAGACTCCAGAGGTCTCTGTAAGACCTGCCCTGCCCGGGGCTCTCCCCACTAAGGCCAAAGAATAAAAACGTCCACAGGCAGTGCGGAATGACAGCCTGACCCTGGGCGCCGAGTAATGTCCTGCACCACCCAACCTGGCCTGACACAGACACACCGTGAGGTCTCAGCCGTCATCTCCATGGCGCACGTGCAGGCCCTTGGGCAGCTCTGGCTGCGGGGCCAGAGCTCAGACTCTGGAGCTGCGACTCCGCAAAGGACAGGCCGAGGCGGTCGCTGGCACTGCCGGGTCAGAGCCGACTTGTGGCGCTGTGGACCAGGGCTGCCCCTGGCCCACGCGCGGAAGGAGCGGAGGCCTCTGGATCTGCTTGGGTCTTTGTCTCTGTCTCTTGGCCCCTCCCTCTGCCCTCTTTTTACTTCCTTCCTCCCTCCCTTCTCTTTGTTTTTTTCTGCCTTGCTGGGGATGGAACCCGAGGCCTTCTCCCTGAGCTGCATCTCCAGCCCTTTCTACTTTTTATTTTGAGACAGGGTCTCACTTGAAAGGCTCAAACTTGCCACCCTTCTGCCTCAGCCTCACAAAGTGCTGAGTTTTTGCACACATTTCTATTTCTGTAGATGCCAGACAAAGAAGTTCAGCAGAGAGTACTTGACATGTTATATCTCATGGTCACCGATGTGACCGTCACCCTGGGAAACGCTGAATGACAAGGTAAAAATAGAACAGATCTTCTCAGTTGAAGATTTGGTCCATTTAGCAATTCATAAAAGGTAGGAAGAACATTGCAGGAAACTGATCTCTGGGGGGCCACAGTCACTGTTACTAATCTAGAGAGGCTGGAAGTCCTCATGGCCGGATAGAGGCACTTGAGGCAGAAGGCTGCGGCCGGTCCGTCCCCCTGTGAAAAGCGCGGAGCCGGGCTTACCGTCCAGGTGCAGTTGGCAGCGGCCGTGTACCAGACCTCGCAGGCCAGCTGCTCCAGTGCTGTGTCGCTTTCCCAGTGAACGACGGTCTTGGGAGTTGTGGCGTTCAGGGTCTCCACCTTGGAAATGATGGATGCAGATGGTATCACTGGAAAAAGGGACAGCGAGGTCACGGATTAATCTGCTTTCAGAGAAACAGGTGTCCCTGCATGGACATCCAGAGGTGTGAAAGCTCCAGGTCCAAAGCAACACAGGCATCCTGATCTAATTCCCACCTGACAAACCTGCCCTGATCTGGTCTGCAGGGGAGAGCGGCTGCTTCTAAGTTCTGTTCAGCTCTTCTCTATTTTTTGAATTTAACTTTCTTTGAGACAGGGCCTTACTTTGTAGCCCCGGCTGGCCTTGAGGTCAAGCTGGCAGCAGGGAGGTGGTCTGGGGCTCACAAGGCCCCCCATCTGCAGTGCAGGGGGGAAAGTGTGCCCAGGCTCAGGTTGGGGACAGGGTCCTAGACTTCGGCACTGCACCCTGGGGGCTGTGGCTGGCTGGACGCTGAGATGTGGGTTGAGACAGGACACTTTGGCGACTGCCAAGAGCGCCCACACTGCACCCCAAGCAAGAGAAGGCTTCACACCCCTGGCCAGCGGGAGAGCAGCAGTCAGGCTGTGTTGCCGTTACTTCCCGTAAGAGTGGGTTTGAGGCATCGAGGCTCCAGATTTATGGCTTCCCAGCTTTCTGAGCTCAGTATTGAAGATCGCACCCGGCCTCGGGTGTTCCCGAGTACAAATGATAACCTTCATCTACAGGCCTGGAGCATCCTGAGGGGCCCACAAAGCCCTGAGCATAAAAGCAGCTAGACGCAAACACATGCTCAATGCATGTCAGCTCCTGGGGTTCTCCTTAATAACAACGGGGCTCATCCGTGCTGGGACCCGTGCAGGGAGCAAGTCCCATTTGGTGCTCTTGTCTGAGTTCTGGTTCTGGGACTTGAAATAGTGGTAAAACCTTCAAGGATAAATTATTGATTGACTGACTGATTGATACAGAGTGTGACAATGGCCTCAGAAAACAACCAAGACTACACAAAAATGTACCCTCAGTTTGTTCCTGGGAGGAGAGTTTATAAAGTGAAAAACTAAGGACAGGGTAAACCTCCACCACTGTGGATCAGACAGACACACTCAGACAACCCTGAACAGGCTGTTGGAGCTGAAGCCCAAGGAGAGGGAATTAATTAGTAAGCGAAGGGTGTGGTCTGAAATACCAGAAAAACATCAGCATTGGTTGTATCTGCCCCGTGAACTTGGAGAGGGCTGCTGTGTTCTCCTCGACTGTCTATGTATTTTGTAAAACACAAACATAAAGACAGAAAACCCCATTTCTGTCCCCAGGCAGAGCGTGCCCCCATACACCCCTATACTTGGTCATGACCCTTGTTTCTTCCCCATTGGTTCCGTGGCACAGGGCAAGCTGTTTCAGAGTAGGTGATTTTCACCACGGTCCTTTGTCTGTTTTACTGTCCCTGGCCCTCAGGACAGTGTCTGGAACATAGGCACTCCTGATAAACCCCAAGTACCCATAAAATCACACACACAGTATAGAGACACAATGGGAAGGATGGACACAGGGTCCTAGCAGGACTTGTTGCTGAGCTACTTCAGACAGAGGCACCATGGGTCCTTCCTGTTTTATCTGTCATGACTGTGGATCCAGACTGCATTCGGGCAGGCCAGCATAAATTCCTATATTAAAGATGCATGAATCCCAGCACCCAGGAGGCTGAGGCAGGAAGAGTGCCCTTGGGCTACACAATGAGACCCTGTCTTAAAAAATTAAAAGTAAAAAAAAGACTTTATAGCTCGATTCTCCTCACCTATGTCATCCAGACGAACTAGCAAGGGTTTGGACTCCTCCGTGCCCAGTGCATTTGCGGCCTGGACCCAAACCCAGTACTCCCTGCCGGCGGGCAGCGCTTCCATGGAGATGTTCACATAGCTCGAGGCAGGGTATTGACGCTCTTCCCCAGTCTCCAGACTTAAAAAGAAAGATCACCTTTAGTTTGCATTCATCGTTTCACACTTTTATGTAGCCACTTTTCCCAGCTTCAGACTCACAACCTTGTACTGAGAAGGGAGTCGAATTCCATCTTACTTCCTAAAATATTGAAGAATGAGGGTGAGCTAGCGTGGTAGCACACACCTGTCATCCCAGCACTCTGGGAGGCTGAGGCAGGAGGGTGAAAGATGTGTGGCTCTCTGTCCCAGGGGACTGACCTGCTAGCACTTAAGGGGAAGACACAGCTCAGAAGCCATTGCCACTTCAGCCCCAGGGCTCAGCTCAGGTCCCCGACTCCTGGGTGTCTGCTCTGTGGCTCCCAGAGAGCTCCAGCCTCTGACATACAGCCAGGTTGCTCCTCACAGCCCCCCAACCAGCATTCTCTGGAGCTTCCATCAGCAGGGCATGGTGGTGCATGCCTATAATCACAGCACTCAGGAGGCTGAGGCAGGAGGATCTCCTTGGGTTTGAGACCAGCCTGGGCTACATAGTGAGTTCAAGGTGAGCCTGAAGTGCAGAGTGAGACCCTGTCTCAAAGCAACAACAACAACAACAAAGATATTGCCTACATCTAAAATTGAATTAAGCCACCAGGTTTTAATGTTTTTATAACTACTTACTATTCTTTCTAAATAAAATGGAACATAAATATGCTAACAGAGAGGGGGTATGGTAATCTTATCTTAAATAAGAACTCAAATGTGAAAACAAGGAAACGGCAGAGCTGGGTAAGTGGTAGGTGGGATGTCTTTGAATATTTTCCAGTTAGAGAAAACCACACGCCTGTTCTCAATTCGTTTGTGGCTAATTCTTTTACCACACACATTGAGACCTGAAGTCAAATGGAAATTTATTCTCAAGCCAGCATTAGTCAGAGTTACTAGGTCATTTGACTCTGCTTTTAAATCTGACCCCATATGAGCACCTAGACCATATTCAGTTTTCCACTATTTTAGTTGAAAATCCAGTAGCCACGGGTGGCTCTGTCCAAGGGCTCTTCTCACAGAGAACTTTTCCTGGAAATGCTGTGTGTGCTGGTCTGGAGCTGGCTCCTGCACACTGACCCGAAACCTTTGGGATCTTGGAGATGCTGGATGTCTTTCTGTACCCTCGGGTGCCCCGGGGAGCTGGGGGCCGCTGCCTGCCAGGGAACCTGCAGAGACACCAGTCTGTGGAGGGATGGAGCACTCCCGCCCCGGAGAAGTGTAGATATCCAGGGGCTGGTGGCTGGGCTTGTGCCTTCCTGCACGCCTGACCCTGGTGATGCCCCATCTGGTTGTCCATCGTGTCCCTCATATATCCTTCATGTGAAGGACTAAAGGGTCTCCAGTGTCTGTGCCACAGCAGTAAATTAATCGAGGAGGAGGTCTGGGAACCTTTATTTTTAGCCTGTCAAAAGCAACATCATAGTCAGGCATGGTGGCACACACCTATAATCATCCCAGCACTCAGGAAGCTGAGGCAGGAGGATCGCTGTGAGTTGGAGGGAAGTCTGGGCTATGCAGTGAGTTTGTCAGCCTCAGCTATATGGTGAAAACCTGTTGTAACGAAGAGGCCAGGTCAGGACTTGGGCTTCTGGTTGGCGTGGGTGTAGGGGTAAGTCTGCAAGCCAAGCTCTCCACTGTGAGATCTGCCACTGCCAGGTCTTTGGGGTGAGCCTGGAGCTGGGGACACACGTGGGGCGCACTGCAGAGAAGGCAGTGTTGGGGAGCTCCCGACCTTGGTGGTCAGTGTTGTGTCCAGAGGAGAAAGCGCCGTGGCTCACATGTGGGGCAGGGCGAATTGCTCCTCTCGCTGTCTGAGTGTCTGTGAGGGAGTCTGTACAGAACCGATTCTCTGCTGACTTCCTGCTGTTCTTGTTTTCCTGATGTTCCCCAGGCGCCCTACGGCGGTCCCAGTGAGCTGACCTTCATGGACTGCTGACTTTCGGTGACACCGGTGAACTCAGTCTTCTGTTTATTTAATCACGCAGGTAACAAATCCTCTCATGGTGCCAATCTCACACCAAGCACTTCTTTAGACTTCAGCACCATGAGCAAAGCAGACAAATCAAAGGTCGCAGGGAAAATGCATCTGGTGGAAACAAACACTCTGGATGTCCATAGAGGGCACAGTGCCGCACACCTGTGACCCAGCACTTAGTGAGGCTGAGGCATGAGGGTGAGAAGTTAGAGCCCCACGTGGGAAAACTAGAAAGAACCTTGACTGAAAATTCTGAGAAATTTTTATAAATTAAAAGGGCTGGGGTAGTGGGTTAGTGGTAAGGTGTCCTTGGGCTTAATCCCCAGTGCCACTAATAAATAAAAAAGCTGTTGAGGGAAAGCAAGCAGAATTGAAGAGTTCCAGAGTCTTGGGAGTGGGAGGGGGGACTTGTTCTGAAAATCAAGTGGGGCAAACCCTGTCCAAGGTGGTGCAGGACAGGGAAGGAACAGACCTGGTGCCTCTCCTGAGGAAGCAAATTTGACATCATGTGCAAAGGGCCTATGGCAGAGCCCAGCTCACTCTGTTCAGAGGAGACTCAGCAAGTGGAGAGGGAGGGGATGGGTGAGAATAGGAACGCCCCAGAAGGTGGTAGTGGGGAACCCCACAGGGTCTCCCAGTGCACTGGCTGTGACCTCAGGGGGCAGCACAGGTCTCCACAGAGGGGTGAATGACTGAGGTGCCCAGGACCGCCATGGGAAGGATAGGGATGGCCAGGAAGTGCTGTGCTGCTGGAAGGGAGAAGAAGCTGGCCTAGAGATGTGGTGTGGCTGGGGAGAAGAGGGCAAGTTTTATGCTTTTATTGTTTGTTTGAGACAGGGTCTGTCTATGTAGCTCAGTTTGGCCCTGAACTCAGCATGTCTATAATCCCTGCACTCAGGAGGTTGAGGCAGGAGGATCCCCCTTGAGTCTGAGACCAGCCTGGGCTACATAGTGAGTTCAAGGCCAACCTGAAGTGCAGAGTGAAAAGTGCTGGGGTGAAAAATGTCCACCAGCTGGGGAGAGATCGAGTGCCAGGCAGAGGCTGCCCCTGGGCAGGGTGCAGGGTGAACTGGGGAGGGGTAGGGAGAGGATTGGGGTGTGGGGACTGGAGGGGACGTGGAAGAAAGGGGATGTGGGGTGCAGGACGCTGTCCGGCAGGAGGGAGGACCTGGGGCCTGGGGACTCGTGCCACGAATTTGCCGTGGCTTTTAGGTCGTGGGTATGGATGAAGACACTAGGACCTGTTGGGATGAGCTGGTCTGCGCTACTGCTCTTGGAATGAAGGGACTGAGCGCAGCACCCAGGAGGCAGCAGAAGGCGGAAGGGGTGGGGCCAGAGCCAGAGAGGAGAGGGAAGGGCGGCTGAGGTGGGACAGGGACTTAGGGAGGAGCCCGCCTCCCCACGCCGGGCTTGGCAAGGGGGCGAGGAGTGAGCACAGAAGCTCGAGGTGAGGAGATACCAGGCAAACGTGGTACCACACACTGGTCATGCCAGCACTCAGGAGGCTGAGGCAGGAGGGTTGCCTCAAGTTCAAGGCCAGCCTGGACTACATAGTGAGACCCTACTCAAAAACAAAACTAAACCAAAAAACCCCAAGCAAAGCAATACATACATAAATAATAGATATAATGATATCTAATCTAGAAATATTTGCCTTCCTGGTCTTTGGGGTGCCTGGAATTCCAGTGGTGTTGCGAACGGTTTTCAGGCTGCCGGGCACGGAGACGGCTTCCATCAGTCAGTCTGTCTCTCTGTGGCCACTTGTTATGCTGGCCTCAGAGCCGGGGCCCTGTGCATCCCTGGCCCTACCCAGAAGCAAGCAAGGCTGGCCAGGAGCTTGTGTCCAGATGAGGAGAGGCTGTGTTGGCAAGAGGACAGGGGACAAGAGGGGACCCTGTGTGACGGGCACCTGTCACTGCCCCGGCATAGGACCCCAGCGGCAGGAGGAGGGAAGCTCTTCCCTCCAGGGGTCTGCCCACCCCATGCTGTGCCACTGAGCAGCCCAAGGGCTCCTGCTCCAAGGCTTCCCAGAGCCCAGAGCTGCAGGACCCTTGGGGACACCCAATCTCCTGCCTTCGTGGAGGGGCCTGGCCTGGCAGGCGGCTTGCCTCTTGAGAACAATGAGGATATTCACTGTCCCTCGAATTTCTTTCAACTCGCGATCTTGTTTCTCACGTGTTGGAGGATGAAGAGCTGTGTCTCCTCTTTGGGGTATTTGCTTCCAGGAAATTGAGACTTGGATTTGCTAGAGGAGACTTCATTTTACGACTCGTCACATTCCTTTTTTGTTGTTTTTTGAGATCTTTTGTTTCTTTGTTTTTTTGAGCAAGGTCTCTTTCTGTCATCCAGCCTGGCCTCGAACTCCCTGTGCAGCTCAGACTATCCTGGAACTCTCAGAGATCCTTCTGTCTCAGCCTCCTGAGGGCTGGGATGACAGGTGTGCGCCTCCACCCCTGGCTAGTTTGCTTTCTTTTAAGATGCACAGTGTTAATTGTCCTCATTTCACAGCAGGTCGAGACCCAGCAAGACCAAGTAACTCCGACAAGATCTGCCAGCAACTACAGCAGCTGTTGTTCAGCAGCACTGACCGTCATGGCTGGCATGCTGAGGACTGCAGCTCCAAAAGACAAGAGGGCCTGGACACCTGGCGGGCCGCCAACGGGGTCCTACGCCAGCACGGTGCTGTGTGCACTGCGACCTGGTTAAAGATGACCCTGTCTACTCAGCCGCTGCACCAGGGCTGTCTAAGATTTGCAGCATCTGAGACACAGTGGGTTACTTCCAGAGCTGGAAGTCAGGCAGGAGACTGAAGTCCACACTCGCTCTGCCGGACACCTCTGAAAGTCTGCTCTTCTGCAGACCTGCTCCTCACACCCTCGGAGCCTCTGCGTGCTGCGAGCAGCCTCAGTGGTCACCAGCTCAGGTGCTGCTCACTGTAGGAAGCAGGTGCCCTTCACTGTAAGAAGCAGCTGTGCTTCTCAGGGGCGCAGTGAGCCATTTGAATGCTCAGCCTCAGAAGGGTGTGTGCCAAAGGCTTGGGAAGGTGTATAATCCACAGTCCTAACACACAGGGCACATTTTTATGCTATTAAATAGGAGATCAGGCAGTGATTGGCAAGTCTGAAATTTGCCTAACAACTAGATTTTCTTGAGTTGAAGTTTGTCTGTTCCAGATTTTCCACCCAAACTCACTGTCAGGAACCCAAGAATCAGCCAGACCCACTGGCAAACGAAACAGACAGGTAATGATGAGGCTTGGCGTGGGCAGAGCTGTCAGAGCCTACGCGCTGTTAGCGGAAGTGTGGACTGCAGAGCTGCTGGGAAATACTGTGGACACTCCTCAGAAGGTTCCACAGGCACATTTGTGTGTGACTCAGCCATTGTATTGCTAAGTATGCACCCAGGAGAAATGAACACACATGCTACACAAACATACACACACAGGTGCTAAGAGAAGCACTGCTCACAAAAGCTCAAGGGTAGAAATAATCCAATTGGCTACCAAGGATAATGTAAGGATAATGTATACATTATCCTTACATTATCCTTGGTAGGGGCCATCGAGCGGAATATTACTCAGTCACCAAAAGGACCAGAGCACTAAGCCATGTTACCATGGGCTGAACCCTGAAAACATGCTAAGTGACCAGTGGCAGTCGTAAGAGCCCACTTCCTGTAGGGTGCCTTTGTTATGAAGCGTCACAGTAGGCAAAGCCTCAGAAAGGGCAAGTAGGTGGTGGAGAGATAGGAAGTGGCTGCTGCAGGCCGGGAGTCTTCTCGGCCTGCTGAAAACGTTCTAATGTTGGTTGCACAAATCTGTGAAATGCACTAAAATTGCTGAGTGGTGAACTTTAGGTAAGCGCGGGGGAGCCACATGGACCCTGCATGACTGCTGTGTAAGAGGAAAGGGGGGAGGGGGGAAGAAGGGAGCAAGGACAGCCGGAAGAGGGAGGGCGGGAGGTAGCCTGCACTGTGATGTGGACTTCAACAATCAGATGCCATTTAATTAATTCAGACAAACCTGCGTGGGAGTTTCTACTTGCAGTCCATTTTAAGTGATGAAGCACTGGTAATTTTGAGGGATAGAGTGGGTTGGCCTAACCCTGGAAGGAGAACAGGGCTTGGGTTCAGTCTGAAGCCAACTGAGCTAGAGCGCGTCTGGCTCCCGCTCCCTTGGAATGAATGAGGGTCAAGGGAAGGCCTGAGCCCTGAATGGGACCCTGAGGGGTGGGGCAGCAGGGCCCGGATCTGAGAGCAGGACAGGTCTCGGCCGGGGAACGGCACCCACCTCCTCACACGCAGTGCGTACTCCGTGTCCACGTGGGCGGGCCTGCCCACGGCCCAGCTGCACATCATGTGGCCTGAATATTCTCGGATCACGCAGGTCACGTCCCGGGGGATGTCCGGCGGATCTGCAGAGGACAGAGCAGCCCTGAGGAGCTGCGGCTAGCAGCCGCTGACCTCGTTAAGCTCAGTTCCCTGTCCCGGCCATCTGCCTGGGGCCCACTTGTGTCCCGCAGGCCTGCGGGCAGGTGTTCCGTGGCAGCCTATCCACCCTCTGGGACACGGGCAGGTTCTGATCGCCAGAGGCAGAGGCCCATCCCGAGGTCTCCTCTCAGCTCTGTCTCCTTGGCCTCCGGTTTGCTCATCTCCCTCCCTCCCTGTCACTACAGCCTCAGCATCTCTCTAGTCACAAACCCCACTTCGACTTGTCAGTGGCTCCTGTCCTTGACCTCTACTTTGACCTTGACCCTGCCCCCTCCTCTCTCAGAGCCTGTCCCCTCTCAGGGACGGAGCAGTAGGGAGCGAGCCTTCTTTCCTGCAAGCCTGGTGGGCTGTCTCCTCCTCCTCGGGCCCTGGGCCCCCGCGTGGTGTGAAAGCCACACGGGGGACCCTGGCCTCAGCCCAGGAGGAGGAGAGCTGCAGGCCTGCTCCGGCCTGGGTGAGAAGGGACGCAGCGGACACACAGGGACAAACCTATCTGGTTCCTCTGAGATCAGGGGCCCAGAGGAGCCACCCCCCAGGGGCAGAGGCAGGAGCTGCCTGGCCAGGCGTGGCACTCAGGGGGCGCAGAGGCCCCGCTTGCCAGACCCGCAGTGTCTGTGTTGCACCCTTCACCAGCACAAAACACAGCCTTGCTGCCCTGCATGCTTTACCAAGCCCTCCACCGAATCAAACAGGCTTTGTAAAAGGTTTGGTATTCACCCAGCTGGATGGAGAAGGTCTGCGTTTCTCTCCCATGCACTGGGCTCTGTCACCCCAGCTCCCTGCCCAGGGCCTGGCCTTGGTGGAGCCTCAGCTACAAGACCCTGCCCCAGAAAAGCAAAAGCAAAAAGCAGAGCAACGAGGAAGAAGTGAAGCCAGCATGGGCGGGGAAGCCAAGAGGAGCGTGTCAGGAGAGTGCAGCTCACACCCTTGGCCGAGCACTGGGGCAGTGTCTGGGTGCCAGCAGTCAGCCGGCGGTAAGCAGCGTGGACCAGGACCTAAGGGGAGAAGCGTATGCGTCTTGTCTCACTGCATGCCCACCCCCAGCGGGCTCTTCCCCAGCATGTGGCACAGAGCCCGGGTGTGCGCCCACTCAGTGTCACAAGACTCCTGGGGGCGGGGGCAGGAGCAAAGAACAGAGACCCAGACATTTACGCACCTGAACTTGCACCCCAAAATCTGTCCTAAGTACAGAGACGCCCTTACATTTCACCTGCAAATTGCCCACCAAAGATATTATTTGTATAAAATCTTATCAGAAGCTATCCTCATGGCAGAGCAAAATGACAGTGGTGGCATTTAGGTCCATCACATTGGCACGGGCTTGAGAAATGGGGTGCACAGTGCTAGAAAAGCAGCCAACGAGGTCATCCCCACTCTGGGGGGAGCTGGCCTGGGCCCGCCTGCACCAGGGCTGCTTGTCTATCTCAGGCGCTATATGTGAGCTGACACTTTGGCACCCCAGCGGTGTCCCATTGAGGAGCGATCCTCAGTGAACTGGTCACAGATATATACAGATATATATAGAGATAACGTGGCTAAAATATTGGAAACCACCTCAGTACCCCAGGATAGGGTATACACCAAAAATAATGTTATAGAAAACAGTTTAAGGGCCTCACTTTTGGAAAGCATTAGAAACACATTCACTAAGTAAAAAACAAAAACAAAAAAGCCATGTTGCAAAATAGTTCAGTGGCAGAGAGATTCAAAAGACATATTCCAATTACTAAGGAGAAACTATGTAATTGGTAAAATTATAGGATTCTGGAGACGATTGATTTTTTTGCTAATCTATTTTCTTTTGTCTCCTTGAGACAGGGTCTTGCTATGTAGTGCAAGCTGTCCTTGAACTCACTTTGTAGCCCAGGCTGGCCTTGAACTCAAAATGATCCTCCTGCCTCAGCCTCCCCTCTGCTGGGCTGACAGGTGTGTGCCACCACCCATAATTTTTTAAAACTTTCTAGATTGAATCCAATTGATTTTACAATTACAAACTGTTTGCAAGTTGTAGGAGCACATGAAGCATTTTGAAACATGTTAGAGAGTTGCAGCACTGAGGTGCAGGAGAAGCAGGCCTGGAAGCAGAGTGAAAGAAATCTCCCAGCTTTGCTTGAGCCTGCAGGAGCCCAGAGTAGAAGCACAATTTTTAAAGCTAGTTATGTATTTATTTGTTTATTTTCACAGTATTGGGCATGAACTGGGGGCCTTTGCACTGAGCTACACTGCTGGCCCTTTTTTAAATTTTATTTTGAGACAGGGTCTCATTAAGTCACTAATTTGCCCAGGGTGGGTTCAAACTCGCAATCTTCCTGCCTCAGCCTCCCAGAATGCTGGAATTAAAGGTGTGGGCTGTCACACCTGGTCAGTAACATGAATTTAGGTCATTCTGGACGTTGATGGCAATGTTATGTCTTATCTACTGCAATAGCTTGTGCTGAAGTTATTTTTCCCTGCGGCTTCCCGTAGAAAGCACTGCTGGGTGGGTAATCACAAAAGACATAAGTCTGCCTTTTGGGCTCTGTCACTGCAGCATTCAGGGTTATAAATGCCAGGTGGTTCATTAACTTTGCAAACAACAAAAAAGGCCTCGACGTGTATACCAAGAAGTGAGGAACTTTTTGCCAGTGTGAAGCAGAGTCAGAGTGGCTTGGGTGGCTTGGAGGGCAGCGCTTGTCCATTAGATCTCTTGGCCAAGTTATTCAGCAGTCAAGAGCTAAAACCCACTGTACAACCAGAGCCAAAAGACACCCTAAAACATACAAGGAAGGGGCTCAGCCTGTGCTCTCTCCTGCCAACCCTATCCTTCTTTGATTCCTGGAACCTTCACTGACCACAGGCCTCTTGTTAATGCAGCATAGCTGAGGGTCAGTTTCTACTAGAAGCTTCTTGAAAGCAAAGCTTGTGGTTCTCCCTTCTCTGCCTTTCCAGCACTGAGCACATTTTAGAGGCACAGCAGCCACTCAATGGAGATTACTTCATGAGCTGGGAGGCTTGATAAATAAGACGATGACAAGAAGAACTGAGATGGGCACATTGCCAAGTGCGGCTGTGCACACCTGTAATCCCAACACTTAGGAGGGTGAGGCAGGGAGATCGCCGAGAGTTTGAGGCCAGCTTGGGATACATAGTGAGACCCTGTCTCAAAAACCAAAATAATAATAATAATAATAATAATAATAATAATGATGATGATGATGATGAAATAACAACAACCAAAAAACAATTCCTCAAAAATGAAGGCAGGCACAATATTTTGGTGTAGACCACACTGAAATTCCTTTCACACAGAGGACCCAGGCAGCCTAGCCACACAGTAAGGACACACACTTAAGAGTAATGTTAAAGATAAGTATTCTGGGATTTTTATTGGATTAAAAAATCTGCTTTGATCACTATAACAACAGGTAAAACAGTTAACTTTAAGTCAATGTTGCTTAAAATTTTAAATAAATGAGTAAGCGGAAACATGACTGTGTATAGTTATTTTAATTGGAATTTTTAAATGGATGAAAGCATCTTGAGGTGTTTTAATCCTGTGACCTGTTGGACAAACTTCTTATAATATGTGTATATTTTGTCTCAAATAAGGGTCTAAGAATTGTTTAAGATTATGGTGTAAAGTGGAAATTGTGATAGTTTGTGTTTCACAAATTATGTGTTAGAGTAGAGAAACTTAAATACTGTTGGAAATCTGCTCAGGGAAAGTAATGACTCACTTATTTTCTGTCTCTCATGATTTCCCTCCAGTCTGTGACAGTGCCTAGAATCATCCTGTCCGAAACAGTGATGATAAGTCAGCCTGCTGAAACGCACAGGGCCTATATCCTGTCATCAAAGGGGCTCAGTGAAAGCAATGTGATTTCTAGAATGCCGCAAAAACCCTGAAAAACCGTTTTCTGACCCACTTACATAGGAAGCTTGTTGGCTGAGCGTGGAGCACCTGAGAGCACATTCAGCTTGAATCCGGGGGTCTGAGGAAACTCTCACCGCGGTTAGCATCCTGCACTCATAACCAGAGCTCTGCATGAGGAGCTGCAGGCCCCCAGGTCCCCGGATGGAAAGAACGGGCTCTCTCTGGGCAGCCACCTGAGGAGGGCGAAAGTGCTTCTCTGAGGTTGTTCTGGGAGGGGCTCTGACCTGGAGCTTTGCCTGGTCTCAGGCTCCAGGGCAACAGCCGGTCAGCTCACAGCAGGAGGACTGCTGGAATGAGGCAGAGCATGCAGACAGCACACAGGTGGCATTCAGTAAAATTTGTAGGCGGCCACTGTACAGGAGTGAACTCTGGCCTCGCCTCACAAGACCACTCCAAAATGGAGTGATCGTGCCAAGTACCACATAACCTGAAGCTTTAAGGAAATAGATCAAATCCCCCAAAATCCAGTTCTTCCTGAAGACAGAAGGCACCAACACCAAGTGTGAGAGGCCTGTCGCACTGACCCATCATGAGAAAAATCCCCCTTGGTTTTATCTTTGTAAGGAAGCAACAGGAAGCAACATGAAGGTGACAGGAAGTAGCAGAATGGTAACTGGAAGTAACGTGCTGGTAAATCCCCCAACACACTTTTCCCCATCTTTTAATTTTTCTGTTACCTTGTTCCTACTTTACCAAAATGGACTGTTCTGTCAAGCCTGGTGAAGCACTTACATATTTTCCCCAGTGAGATGCAGCTCAATTTCATAAGCCAAGCATTTGTACAGTGAGATGCCACCCCAGTTAGACAAAAACCAGTGTGACCTAAAAACGAAATCCCTTGAAATGTTATCATTTGAAGGAGGGGATTACTTATTTCACATCTTTTTATTTCTCTGGATCAGTGAAAAACTAACCTCTGCCTATAACCCAGGAAGCCACTTATTTGTCAGGCAGAGAAGGTGCACCCCTTCTCCCCGCTCCCTGCACCCCAAGGACAGGTACGGGAGGCTGTTCTGGTACTGAGAGGTGGCTCTGCTTCCTCAGGATGTGGACAGGTGAGGGAGAATCTGTACATCAGATAAGAAGTCAGCCTGTGGTTGAATTTCCACAATTTAGGGCAAAGTGAAGGCATGAAAGTAGAAGTGTACCACTGTCACCCTTTGATTCACTGACCTAGGCTTTCTCCCCAAGTCACCCTTTCCTTAAATTCTCTCTCTGAAAGGCACAGAAGCAAGTGGGACAAAGATATCACGGGACAAGAGCATGGCCAGCGTTGTGGCCTGGCTCCTGTAATTAAGCGGGAAGTGAGGAAGAAGCAAGAACTCAGACTTGATTCTCAAAAGCATGAAGGGCCAGGCATGGTGGCCCACATCTGTTATCTCAGCTCTTGGGAGGCTGAGGCTGGAGGATTGCTGGGAGTTCCAGGCCAGGCTGAGCCGCACAGCAAGACCCCGTCTCAAAAACACAAAGCATGGAAGAAGGGAGCCTGGTACAGATGCAGAGCCCTTTGTGTGTTGTTGAATGTTGGTGTACGTGCTGTAGAGAGTGGATCCCTCAATTAAAACAGTTTAAGCAGATTAAAACAGATCTCTCAACTGATTGGTCTTTAGAGTAGCGCTGAGTCCTAACTGTGTATGTCATTATACGAATCAGCAAGTGTAAGGGTAGGGACTTCAACCTGTCAGAATACCATGAACGCAACCACTTATCCTATAGATCAGCTGAACTAATTTTTTCTTGACAATTACAGTAACAAATAGTAGTTGCAACGGACTATGGAACTTCTAGCAAAGGATCATTTGAGAATCTTTCTATGTTTTGTCAAAAGGGTGCATTTTTAAGGATTTAGGCATTGATGTACTTAGAGTTTGTAAAGTGTATTGAAATAAATTGTTGAGGTTCAGTACCTAACACAGCCATATAATTGTCTGCACTTGGAAGGCAAGCAACTGGGTCTCCGATGGGTTAAAAAATTGCCCATAGTTACTCAGCTGGCACAAAGGAGCACAACAAGAACACAGCTAGTTTTACAACTTTCTCTGAATCTTGATCACAAAAATCTCTAAATAGCTAGGTGCACGCCTATAATCCCAGCACTCAGGAAGCTGAGGCAGAACGATCACCACGAGTTCAAGGCTAGTGTGGGCTACATAGTGAGTCTAAGTCCAGCCTGAATGAAATAGAGAGACCCTGTCTGAAAAAAAAGTCTCTCACTGCAATCTGCTTCAAGGTGGGTGACATTAGTATGGAAAATGAACAAACAAAAAACATAAGGGAAAAAAGTGAAAGAGGAACATTTTAAATCTGAGAGTGCTGGCTTCCTAGGCCCTATTTGGCCAAGCTAGTAATAAAAATCTTGCTCTTCTTCTTTTTTTTAATGGATTCACTATATTTTAAAATTTGGAGTTCACATTAAACATCCGTATTTCTAGCTGCCTTTGGAGAGACCCCCTGGAACTCCATGCATGCTGGACGTGGGCATTGGCTATCCCCGGAGAGCACCTCTGTGTGCTCCTCATATGCCTCCAGCCCTTCCCTCAGAGTCCTCACCCATGCTGCAGCTCCTGCGGGAAACCAATCTGAGACGTGACCTATGTCAGTCTGACCTTAAGCCAGGGAAGACTGGAACGAGCAGCTACCTCACTGTGACTGGCTTTTCTTTGCTTTTGGAACACACCCCACCCAACACTTACATCCAGAAAAAATGTCCTGTCCGCATACTAGTGTCTCCTGCAACCGTCCAAGACACTCCGCAGTGCAGAACACGGAGGCATGCGGCTCTAGAAAGTTCCGGAGCCAGTGTCGAGCTGTTGTTCTGTTAATCTTGGACATGTGAAATCTTTCTGTGACGCCATTTTTACACAAATAGAGGCTCCTTGGTTGGCAGTTCTTACCAGCTGCTTGGCAATAAACAGAGATGTTCGTGCCCATTTTGAAAACTGTGGGTGGTTCTACCCAGATGTTGCCAGAGCAATTTATATTTGTAATTCCTGAAAACAAACAAATAAAATAATAAAGTCTATGGAAATATTACAATGGATGCTGTTGCATTTTAAATTTATTCTTTTATATTAAGAGATTTATACTGAAAAGAATTTATAACTATGCATCTTTAGTGTGCTTTTATCAGGCTTCTATTCATGTTCAGCTGCGTGATAGGTGAGAAGCCAGCTTTCCGTCTTTTCTCACTGTCTAAAGAACAACAGTAGTTAATTCTCCTACTTTCATGTAGGGGAACGGAGGCACCAGAAGCTCAGCCACATTTCACAGATAAGATCAGGAAGAACACTGGGCACAGGGAACCCAAACCCTAGTTATTAAAAGCACAACCAACCCCTGGTTCTTTCTTTGTTTTTAAAGATAAAATCTACTTTTCTCACACACTTATGAATATAAAGAATAAACAATATTCATGCAAATGAGAAAAATCTAGTGCTTAATCACCACATAAAATTCATCATTAACTTGACAGTACAGAACATGTTCATAGTGCATACTGTTAAACTAAAAAGCAAACTGCAAAAGTATATATATTTATATAGGCTTAGTGCTGGAAAGAAGTAAATAAGTGGGTGAGCTGAAGGGGAAAACATTAAGCTATTAAAGAGAAGCTGCTAATTCTTCATTTTTCAATTGTGTGTGCCTGAGTTTTCAAACAGATGTATTACTCATAAATAAAAACAGATAATACAAAGTCACTGGTCTGGGCATATAGATCATGCGGAGACCATTTGCCCAGAATGAGTAAAGCCCTGGGTTTAATCTCTAGCAAAAAAAGAAAAAGTCATATTTATAAGCTCAAATGACAATGCGGTTCAATAGTAAATGAAATTCATACTAGAAATTCTGTGAAATTTATTATAGACATTTTCTAGAAATATTAGTATTAAAATATCTTCATAAAGGTAGTTATTTAAAGGTCAATACTTGGTTTCATAAGGCCTTTATACTTGGAACTCAAAGCTTAAAGAATCAACTTGTTACATAATAGAAATGTAATTGCCTACTTGCATTTGTATAATGAAAACTTTTATATATGTTATAAGTATTGAAATCTTGATGTAATGACAAAATAATCCCATCACCATCAATAGGGGATTGAAATCAAAGACATTAAGAGGAAGATTTAAGAAAATATCTAGATATTTTAAATGAATTTGACAGTTGAAGTTTAGACAAATCACATCCCCAGCACTGTGTAAGATACATGTGAATGCTATCATGGAGCTCTTAAGAATATTTAGAAAAGTCAAAAGTAGTATAAGACTGGATTTGGTCTAATGTCCTGGTTTTCATGGATAGAAGAAAGAACCCCAGAAACACTGGACCCTGAGCTTCACGACATTCAGGAGTGAATTAAATCTATATTCTTTCAGAAAATGGCAAAAAAAAGGTCAATGATCTATAGAAGTCACTGGATTATAGGAGAAAATCATCCAAAATGATAATTCCCCTTTTAGTGGGGATACTATGTGGCTTAGAGAAATGCTAAACATATTTCTGAAAAGTTGCTGCAACGAGTAACAGAATGATAGTGGAAAACCTGGGAAAATGTAGCTTGGGTGATCAGAAAAGTAACAGGCTGAATGCTGTATGAAGTAATTCCCACGGACCCTGAGAGCCCCTGACACTGTGTCCTGGGGGCCAGCTACTTGAGCGTGTAAATGGAAGTCCTGCTCACTCTCCGCCTATTTCAGGAAGCCAGGAAAGGGCAGGTGTTTTCTTTCCCCTGCAGCTTCTTGCACAGCTGTCACCTGGCTCAAGCAGACCCCAAATCACTCCTTGAGGCCTCCTGAATCTCAGGATGGAGCCACAGTGACAGCTCCAACACCCTGGCCCCCAGCCTGTCCACAAGGCCTTTTCTGTCATCCTCTGAGACGTCCCCAGGTCTAGAACCCTGCCTTGGCATGGTTCGTCTCCCAGGACCTGAGTCTAGCCCCCTGCCCAGGGCCTTGGGGCTCCCCACAGAAACCCCCGAGTGCAACTCAATCATAATTAAAAGTCCACTGCTGCCCGGCCTCAGCTTCCGGCACTGCCCTTCGGTGCCTGTCCTGGGTTCCTCAAAGCCAGTGTGCCCACCAGTGGCACAAGGCTCTGGTCTATGGAACAGTGCCAGACAGAACTGTCACAGCACCTTGGGGCCCTGCAGGAGGTAGCGGGGATCACAGAGGGGCAACTCAGAGCTGGCACGGTCACTGTTAGCATGAGGATCATGGGTTGAGTGAAATTTGGGCCCTAGGGGCAGTTATAATAGCCCCAAATAGAACACACCAACTCAAGCAATAAATACTCCATCGAGGTTCAAGAAGGACATCTGAGAAAGAAATCCTACATTTGGGAGAAGCCTGAATCATTGTTATTTTGTCTCGTGTGATTTTGGGGGTGGGGTGGGTGAGTTTGAGACAGGGTCTTGCTGTGCAGTTCAGGCTAACCTTGAACTCACTATATAACCCAGGCTGGCCCAAACATTCAGCAATGCTCCTGCCTCAGCCTCCTGATTGCTGGGATACAGGCTTGCAGCACCACGCCCAGCTGTCTCATATAATTTTTATGTACACATAGTTTCCGACTTGAATATTTTTTATATCCTTTAGAGATCCTAGCATAATGCCTTGAAAATCATAGCCAGTCAATGTCACACTTGTTGAACAAAAGGTAGAGATAGTTAAGCAAAATACTATACCTCCATGGCACCAGGAGAAGAGAACGTAAAGGGTTATGAACAGCTCCAGCTGAATTGCCACCTGATTCATGCCCAAAGCAGGAGAGAGCCCTTTCTTTCTGGGAAAAGACCACAAAAATGTTTACACTGTAACACTTTCATGAAGTAATAGAAAGCATTGCGCTTCCTGACAGCTACTGACTCTGATGGGAACAATTGGTGAGGAAGGAGGGAGAGAGAATGGGGGGGAGGGGGGGAGGGAGCTGGGCAGGGAAGGGTCACTGGTTTGTGAGGAGGCACAATAAGAGGTGGACGCGGTAAAGCAAAAGAACAGGACTTTACACCCGCAAAGATGGCTAGCGTGCTTTAGTGGGACATTTGCCCCTTGGTAAACGCAGTCCTCCTCACTTGGGCTGTCTCCTCGGGCAGCGCCTCTTCCTGCTCTGACTTTGTTTTCTTGTTTTTGTTTTTTTGTCTTTTTTTTGAGACAAGGTCTCACTATGCAGTTCAGGCTGGCCTTGAGCTTACTTCGTAGCCCAGGCTGGTCACGAGCTCGCAATGATCCTCCTGCCTCAGCCTCCCCAGTGCTAGGATTACAGGCATGTGCCACCACACCCGGCTTTCTGCTCTGACTTTGGATGATGGCTTCTTTCCCTGACCAGAGTTATGCCTCAGTCATGCCCTGAACATATCAGCTTTTGGTGAGCAAAACTTGGAAAAAGCCAAGCTTTTCAGAAATCTCAGAGAAAAGGGATATACAAAGAGAGACAAAGTCACGTGTACTTTTCCAGGGAGATGTACAGAGCCTGTCTTCTGAGGACAAAGAAACAGTGCAGAAATGCCAGCGACACTTGTACCCACTGATCACTGGAGCTGCGTTATTCAGTTCTCCAATCACTCCCATTACTGAGCAGCTCAGTTCCTCGACAGTTACCGTTTTTCACCTAACTGTGTTTCCATCTGTTTAGTAAACCCCGAATCTTTCATATAAAAGAACCTCAACACACAGCCCGGAGCTCATCAAGGAGAACAAAGCATCTGGTCACATTCTCAAGAACAAGTATGCAGCTTTGTGGCTTAGGAATTTGCATCCCTTTCATAATTCTGTGGCAATATGACTTTCTCTTTGTAGGCAAGAGGTAACACAAGCCTGAATATTTTTAGTTAGCAGTTAGCTACTCACCTGATACAAGAGATGCAAAAACAATCATTAAAAGTGACTGGACACCAAACAGTACTCCAGGCCCAGCTGCCATCTGCCACCACCATCCGACACAACCATGAGGATGTAGAAGAAGAAGCCACCGGTCCAGTGCATTTGAGCCTGCCCTGAAGTGCTGGGCGACCACGGTCCCTTTACCTGTCTTCCTCACTTTCGCTGCTGGGCAACGAGCGCCTCAGGTCTGCAGCTCTGAGGTCCCTGGAACTAACAACCTGTCAGCAGAGCCCTGACCTACATTTCTGAGCCTTGAGAGGAACTCAAAGTGCCCATTTCAGAATGACTGGCTGTCTTGTCACTATTTGGGAAAACCCAGGTTGCTGAAAGCGAGCTGCTTTGTCAGTGTTTTCTTTTCCCTTCAGCTTACTTTAAAATGGTCTCAGCCATGTGTAGGGGTACCTGCCTGAAATCCCGGCACTTTGGAAGGCTGAGGCAGGAGGGTCACAAATTTGAGCTCAACCTGGGGTACTTAGTGACTTTGTAAGACTCTATCTCAAAGTAAAAAGTAAAAAATAAAACAGAGCTAGGAATGTAGCTCAGTGAAATCAGGGCTCACTCTTTCACGCTATAAATATAAATACAATAAGTAAACAGATCAATAGCTGGGTATAGTGGTTCATGCTTATTATTCCGGCACTTGGGAGGCTGGGGCAGAAGGGTCACTGCAAGTTCAAGCCCAGCTGGGCTCCATGGTGAGTTCAAGGCCAGCCTGAATTATACAGTGAGACCCTATCTCAAAAAGTAAGCAGTTTTTTTATTCATGAAATAGCACACATATACATACTTAATTTGTCATAATTTTTGGTATCAAAACATGGTTTTAATTTGTAACCAACATTGATGCTAATTATAAATCTGTTTCTTTATTGAACTTTTTCAGCTGGGAAATAAGATTGACAGGTAAGATTCTGTATTTTTATGGGAGCAATGTGACTTGTGTTGCACCTTTTGTGAAATGATCCTACCACAGACAGCCCTGACACACGGACCACCTCACATGGGTCGTGTTGTGCTGCTTTGTTTGTTTGCTTTGTGGTGAGAACATTCAAGCGCACTTTAGGGCCTAGCTTCGTGTTGTGGCTACTGTCACCACGCTGCATGTTCAATCCCTGAACTGACTCATCTCAGAACTGAAAATTTGTGCCCTTTGAGCAACATCTCCTTTCCCAGGCTGGCTTCATCTAAAACCGTCGTTCCACTCTCCGTCTCTACGAAGTCAGCCTTTTCATGTGCCACATGCGAGGTCCTACATTCTTTGTCTCTGTCGGGCTTGCTTGGGTTGGGCAGCAGGACTGGCAGACTTCTGCTGGGTAAGGCTGCACGAGGAGCAGGTTTTCTGCGGGGTTCACATCCTGTCCCTAGAGAGCTGTCTCCTACGTCCCTGTGAACTTGGGAGGGATGCTTGAGCTGAATGAAGTCTACACCAGGAGGACTCCAGCAAGCCAAAGTCTTTAACTGTATTAGAACTGAGATTAGGAAAAGAAAAGTTAGAGTACTCCGCATGACAGGACAGTGGCCCCCTGCCTGGAAACAGAAAGTGTTGGCTAAAGAAGAGGAGGAAATCCAAGACGGGCACGTGGGCAACACCTAGTGGTTGAAGGTTAAATATGGTGACACTGGTGATGAGCTCAAGACCTTTTTGCTTAGTTCGAGATAGAAATCATGAAGAGGTGGTAGCAACCACAGGACACTTTTATTAGGGCTTATACTTGAAATCAGTGAGACAGCACCTGGGCAGACGAGGGCCCCACGTGGGCTCTCTGAAAGGAGTCACACACTATTTTATGAGGTGGTTTTGGCCATGTACTGGTGCATAGTTAGCTCCTACACACGACCCCAGGATTTCCACTTACCTCTTCCCCGTTTGCTGCTCCTGGCATGGCCTGCGCTTGGCTAGGTAACCTGCTTGTGCCTTGGGTCCAGCTGCACTCAGCTCCCAAGAGGTGGTCAAGGGCTGCTCAAACTGGGTATTCATGGTTTCAGGGAAAGTATTTACAGGTTGAGAAGGGAGTTGGAGGTTGCAACATACTTACCCAGTAGCTTCAATCCCAACCTTGTTGGTACTGGGGACCTGTTTCAAAGAAGATAATGTTTCCACACAGCAGGAGGAGGTGGCACAAAACTCATACTCCAGTTCACACAGGCTTTAAGTTCCTATGAGAATCAGGCCCTGGCCCTGCTCTGGCAGAGCAGGCAGAGTGCGTAGGCAGATGTGTGTAAGCACAGATGAAGCTTTGCTTGATGGCTGCCCCTTGCCACGCACCCAAGAGTTGGGGAGCCCTGGCCTAGAGAATGTAAAACCTAAGTGAGGGAATCACGGCCTTCCTATTGTGTCTCAAGAAGAAACAAAGGGCCAGTGATCTAGCTCAGCATCACAGTGTCTGCCTGGCAAGCATGAGGTTGTGAGTTAGGTTCCTGGTACCAAAAAAAAAGTGAAGAAATAAGCCCGGCATGGTGGCTCACACCTGTGATCCCAGCACTCAGGATGCGGAGGCAGGAGGATTGTTGTGAGTTTGAGACCAGCTTGCCCAATCTGAACTGCATAGCGAGACCCTGTCTCAAAAAGACAAAAAAAAAAATCAAATCGGAGTTACAAGAGAAAACAGCAAAACTGAGACTAAAAATCATCATTTCATCTCAATAAAGCATGTATTTCTCATAAATTTGTCCTCTCTTTTAAAAAAACCTCTGAAATTCATTTCCTTTTCTTGAATAATTTCTTAACATCATCAGGTCACAGTAACCACAAGTTATATATAGCACAGTGATTTCTTATTAGATAACTCTTGAAATGTCCTGAAACTTCAGCTGCTCACATTCTGTCATCTTCTCATTATGAATATTACAGACGTATATAAAAATAAGATTTTTATCATTTTGGTGTGCTTATATTTGCAGCAGTCAAAAAATGTTCTGACCATAATTGACAGCAACCCAACTTACATCAGCTAGGTAAAAAGTGGGAATTAGCAGCAGAGGAAGAGGGCTTCTCCCCATTGTGGGCCCGACAGCATTTCCGGGCAGCAGATCACCTCAGGCAGCTAAGGGAGAGACACTTCCAAAGAGAACTGCCCAGGACTCTAACCACCCATCCCCAGCTGCTCAACTCCCTGGGGATTCCCTGTCGCCCCATGGAAACCCAGGGCTACAACCTTCTTGTTCCACAGCTCCAGCAAAAGAATCACTTCTGGCACTATTTTAGAGAAGGGCTGGGGGTACCCTGCCTTGGGTCTGGATGGGAGCCCTCTCCCTGGGGAGATGAGCGCTGTGCCTGGTCAGGTCCCATCTTGTGCACTGGCATGGGGTGCGTGCTACGCTACCACCATCGTCTTCCCACCCCTAGAGCTTGCAGGGCGGCACGGAGCTGTCTGCAAAGGCGGGCAAGGAGGGTCCTGTCCGGGCCAGAGCAGTAGATGGTGCTAGGCTTGGACCAGGATAGCTGGCGGCAGACCTTGCCTGCAGCCTTTAGGGTAAGGCCTGAAGGGCTGCTGGGGGTTGTCCCAGAACCTGTTTACATGATGATGGAGGGGGTTCCTTGAGGGGAGGGAAAGTCACTGCCCAAGGTGCCTGAAGGGCAAGGAGCGAGGATGCAGGCAGAGGAAGCATTATGGGTGTGCACCGCTTCTGTCCCTCAGGTCACTCAGCACCCTGGGCCAGAGGGACAGAGTACAGTAAAAATGCAAGTCAATGTCAAAGTCTACATCACCAGCCCTTCTGTGCCACCCAGGATTTCTGAGGTCCAGCAGGTCGGGAGCACTCAGCGGCTGTAGGGATCGGAGCCCAGACAGGCTCTGGGGACAGCAGGACAAAGGCTCCCTGGGAGCCAGCTTTGAAAACTGGTGACCACAGCCAAGGATGAGGCCTCCTAACTGTTAATGATTCTGTTTTCCTACCAGGCTGCCCTGGAAACACACCGAAGCTAAAATACTATCCCTTTACCTATGCATTCATTAACACCTCAAATACTGATCTGATGTGTGCCAGAATCCGGAAGGGTTGGGAGGATACTGAAATGGTGAGCCAGGCATTCAGATGGACACAGGGCCACCACTCAGGGGCCTCAGGCCGAAAGAAGAAGTGGGCATGGGGCGCGGTGCAGAAAAGAGGACATGGGACGCGTGTCAGAGATTTCCTTCCTACAAGGCAACAAATAATGTGAGTTTCAAAAGGCTCGCATGTATGTGTGTTCACCAGGCATAGGAGGGAGGATCAAAGCATACAGTGAGTGTTTAGTTTTTAAGAATGTATTATAGTAAAAGACATATCCCCATGAACCTTCCCCTTGATGCGAACACACTCGTCCCATCGTCCTGGCCACTTCCTGCAGCAGCTCTGGGGTTCTCCTTCCTGAGGATCTTCAGCTGCGTTGCTGCAGCTGCCTCCACATCCTGAATCCATTCAAATCCCTTGCTTGGTCGTTTTTTGTTTTTGTTTTTTTTTTTTTGCGGTACTGGGGATCAAACTCAGGACCCTGCGCTTGCTAGGCAAGTGCTTATTCCACTGAGCTATATCCCCAGCCCTGCTTGGTCGTTTTGACTTTGGGTAAGAGCCACAAGTCCCACGCACCAGATCCAGTAGATAAGATGGATGAGGGCACAGTGTCGTGATTTTATGAGCCTCCTTTTCTGTTGTGTGGCACTTGGCAGAAGCATTCGCAGTATTTTTCTTTTTCTTTTCTTTTCTTTTTTTTTTTTCCTTTGAGACATGGTCTTGCTATGTAGTCCAGGCTGGTCTTCAACTTGCTTATATAGCCCAGGCTGGTCTCAAACTCACACAATCCTCCTGCCTCAGCCTCCCAAATGTTGGGATTACAAAAGTGTGTGCACCACCATGCCAGGCCTGCGTTCACTGTATTTTTTACCACACCTGATGAAGAAGGGAAGAAGACTTCCAGAACTGTTCCAGAAAGTGGTAACAACAATGGGATAAGTGTGTCAGAGGCAAGGGGGAGAATTCCTAGCAAGGTGCATTTAGGCTCTGGGTGAGAAATATATGGGATTGGGGACAGTGGCACTGAGGTGGGTGTTACTAAGCTTGTCAAGGATGTTGTAGCCTGTCAAGGATGTTGTAGTAGTTGGACATTATGTGCTGGGGAATGGGAAGTCATTGAAAGCTTCTAAGTAGGAGCAGGATGTTAGCATAATATTAGTTTAGACCGGTCACCCTAGTTGAACTGGAGCTCAGGGCTGGGGATAGCTAAGGATGCAGGCTGAGAAGTTCAGGGATTATTTAGATGTTTTTGTAGTGGTCCCAGCTAGCAAAAGAGTGAGGGCTTAGGCTACACCACCATGAAGATGACAGAGACAAAGAAGAATTAAGAATGAAGGGGGAATGAGAAGATTTGGTGCTTGATGGGATGTGGACCCAGGAGGAGGAATTTTGGCACAGTGCTTGTATTAGGCTAAGCTTGGCCACACTGTGGTCACAAGGGACCCTGCATGCTCTCAAGCTTCACACACAGCTTTCACTCCTACTAATAGAGCAGCAACTCCTCCACTCTTAAAACTATGCCCCAAATCCATGGCCTCTAAGGCTGCCCCTATAGGAAACCCAAGTATGTCACCCCAAATATGCCTCTGTGCCACAAACGTTTTTGAACAGGCAAGCTCTCTGGATTGTCTGTTTTTCTACAAGCAGAATACAAGTTTGTAAAGGGGTCCCCGCCTGTCTCTACCAGGAAGGCAGGATTTATCCCTGGCAATAGGGGCTGTGGTCCCAGAGGAGCCTGCAAGCAGGACTTGCTATTAGGGCACCCTCGGGTCACCTGCTGCAGCCTCTTCTCCAAAGGCGGAAACAGCAGTTTTTGTCTTGTTGCATGTGTGATGGTGGATTGTTCTCTGGCGTCTGAGCTCCTCCTACATGGTAGGCCCTACACTGTTAATGGACTTGAGTGTTCTTCTCTGCTCAGTCTGCCTTGTGTCACACTTTTGGGCTCTGTCTCAAGTATGAACTCATGAGACTAAGGAGAAACTGTGTTTCCTTTCTTGCACCCGAAAGGGGCAGGTGTGATGAGGACCATCTTTTAAATGGCTTGAACTGGAAGAGATATTTCTTCTTCAGTTTCCCTGTTGTTATCCAGTCTAGATACATGGGACACCCGAGCTGCAAGGGAAGTGAGAAAATGTTACAAAATGTGGAAATCTGGTACCTCTGTCATTAACCATCGGTTGGCAGCATGACCTCAAAACACACTGCCCACGTTTAATCCCGGGTCCTGCACTTCCTCCATATGGACTTCTGGGCGAGTCTGTCTCCTCCTTTGTGACATGATGACTGTAGTCCTGACTAACTGTCCTCTTGTGAGACTGAAGAAGGTCCGTGTAGGTGAAACACTTTATGTCTGGGACATGGTAGGCACGCGGTATTTTAAGATGATTCCAGTGTCTCATTCTGAATAACTGCATGAGCAGAGAAAAAGGAAGCTATGGACAGGAGTTTAGGAGGGAGAAGAAGTGGACATGGACTGTCTGTGGATGGGTGATATCTGTGGGTCCTCAGGGCAGAGGGTTTGTGGAGGCCACGAAAAGCTCATGAGAGAGGAGGGCTGGGGGCTGGGGTATCCATTGGGAACCATCAGCAAGACAGAGCCCTGGGAAATGCCAATATTTAAAAGTGAGAGGAAAGGCCGGGCGCGGTGGCATATACCTGTCATCCCAGCACTCGGGAGGCTGAGGTTGGAGGGTCTCTGTGAGTTTGAGGCCAGCCTGGGCTACACAGTGAGTTCAAGACCAGCTTGAACTGCATGGTGAAACCCTGTCTCTAAAAGACAAAAACAAAACAAAACGAAACCCAAAACAATAAAAGTGTGAGGAGAAAGAAAAGCCCACATAGGTCTAACCAGATCAGGAAAAAGCCAAAAGGAAGTGGTGGGAGAGTTTGAGAGAATATGAATCATTTTATAGTTAACAATTTATCAATATTTACTTTTCCATTTAGTTTGAAGTTAGTAATATTCTCTGACATTAACTTTTAGTTAAATTTAAGTCATAAGGCTTAAAAATAAATCACTAGAAATAGTTTAAGAAGAAATATGAGCTAGGTGCGGTGGCACATGCCTGTAATCCTGTAGCAGAAAAGCCAGTATCAATCCAAATGGGGGACTCTGCACTGAGGAGTTAGAAGGCAACTTTCATTATGCGAGCGGGCGGGGGAGCCCAGAGGCTCCAATCACCAGCACAGAGTCAGGTTTGGGTTCAGTTTACACAGGGTTTGCAGTGGGAAGTACAAAGCTGATAGCAGGTTATTACGTGATTGGTTACATGGAATACAAGAATCATGTCATCAATTGTCAGGCAGGTCTACTTAAAAGGAATTGTTTAATGTTCTGGGAAGGAAGGGAGGGGTGTGAGCGGAGGAAGTGGAGTTAAATGGGTCCTTGACTGGGCCAGTCTGTCCCAGACAAGTCCTTGAAGCAAGATGGAAACAACATATATTTCTCTAACTAAGGAAAACACAAGCTGGACACAGTCAAGTTGGCCCAGAATATTAGCAAAGAGAGGTAGACAGTCAAGGCTGCCTATCCACCTGACGGACAGCATAAGCATAGTCACATGAACTGATTTCTAACATTTGCTATAATCTGCCTATAAGTCCATTATTCTGTAAGTGTGCCCTTACAATCCCAGCACTTGGGAGGCTGAGGCAGGAGGATCTTTGCAAGTTCAAGACCAGCCTGAGCTACAAAATGAGCTCAAGGCCAACCTGAATTGCATAGCAAGACCCCGTCTCAAAAAGACAGAAGAAGAAGAAGAAGAAGAAGAAGAAGAAGAGGAAGAGGAAGAGGAAGAGGAAGAGGAAGGAGAAGAAGGGGAAGGGGAAGGGGAAGGGGAAGGAGAAGGAGAAGAAGAGGAAGAGGAAGGGGAAGGGGAAGGGGAAGGAGGAGGAGAAGGAAGAGAAGGAATATGAGTATGACACAAGTGCATACAGAATGGTCATAGCTAGAAGCTATGTGTATCCACCTAGAATCATTTCCGCCAGCATTGGAGCTGGAGAGCAACATTTCTCTTCCTAAAGAAAGCCCTTCCTGCCCCCGTAAGGGGTGCCAACGGAAAAGGTGAAATCAGACCTCAGCAGCAGAAAAAAGTAAAGAGACGTACAGATTAAGAAAGTGGTTTGTGTGTTAATTCAATCGTTTCTCGGCTCTGTAGAAGCAATCTTATGACTAGGTGTAAAGATGGGCAGGAATTTGGGTTGGGGGAAAAGTGAAATATTTGTACTAGGAAAAAAACATATATGTGGAGAGAAAGAAAGAGACAGTCCACCCCCAGGACCTCCCACAGGCTAGGCAAGCCCTCTACCACCAAGCTATACTCCACAGCCCTAAGAAAGAATATTTCTGAAAATCTACAATATAGTTTTGGAAGCTTCACTTCCAGCTAGGAAGGGGCACATTCAGGGAAATCATTCCACAGCTGTTATTATGAGAAGTTTGGTGTCATTTCAGGCCATTACTATTTTTATTCTTCAATTTTTTAATTTCAAACACCAAAACTTTGGCACCCAGCCACCAAGTGGTAGGAAGGCCTGTCAAGTAAGAGAGCACCACAAGCCAGCATCACTGTTCTTCTGCATTTTATTGGTTTTGAAACTGTGTGTTTTCTTTTTTTTATTTTAAAGATAAAAGAATATAAACTCAAATAACACAAAAACAATAAGGAAAAACAAAAAGTTATGGGAGAGATAGTAGGGGATTGACAATGGATGCTGTTTTACATAATATCGTCTTCACATTTGTTACTCAGTTATCTCAAAAACAATAAAGGAAATACACAATTATAGAGAAGATAGTAGGGGATTAATAATGGCTGTTGTATTACATAATGCTATCTTTGCATTCCTTACTCAGTTATAAACCAGAATAATGCAAAAATGGTAAAGGAAACACAGAATTATAGAGCAGATATTGGGGAATTAAAAATAGATGCTGTATTACAAAATGAAGTCTTCACTGTTGTTACTCAGTTATACAAATAATGGCACTTTCGATTAATCAAACAGTTTTCTCCACCCTCATCTCCATTGTTCTCCCACCCAATCCATCATTTTCCCTCTGATAATAACTGTACTTTTGGTTTATTTACTCCCTCAGGCTCTCACATTGGGAAAGCACATGGCTGCTTCAAATTATGCTGGCACTAAGGGGAAAAACACCCAACCTCAAAGATGGTACATAGGCAGGGAACCAAATACACTATGGTCATACCCAATTGATAAGCCCTCGAGGCCTTTGGGGTTCTGGTCCAGTCTGTAGGTTCACCCCTATGGACCACCAGACTGCACCTCAGTGAGGCGCTCCTGGGGGCCCAGTACAGTCCACAAGGTTGCCCCTGAGGACTGTCAGGCTCCGTCTGAGTGAGGAGCTCCTGGGAGCCCAGTCTAGTCCGCAGGGGTGCCCCACTAACTGCTGGGCTCTGACCCAGTGAGATGCTCCCAGGGCCCAATTGAGTCCTTGGGGTCGCCCCCGCAGACCGCCATGCTCCTCCCCAGCTAGGCACTCCCGGGGACCCGAACCAGTCCATGAGGTCGCCCCCGCAGACCGCTGGGCTCTTCCCCAGTGAGGCGCTCCCAGGGGCCTGGTCGAGCCCTCAGGGTCATCCCCACATCTTGCCAGGCTCCGCCCCTATAAAGCACTCCCAGGGGCCTGGTCCAAGTCCTCAGGGTCCCCATGCACCCTGCGGGGAGCCCCCTGACTTGATTCTGATTTCTAAACCTTCCTGGTACCAGGGACCCACCTTGTTCCCTCTTGTCATTCTCATAGTGTTGTATTCCAGTGTCTGGGTGGCGATCCTATGGGAGGATCCTTCTCTGCTGTTTTCCTGGTCGCCTTCCAGGCTGGGCTTTCTCCACTCCAGTTTTGGCCCAGTTCTCAGAATTTCGCTCTTCTCTTACCGGGTTGGGAGGCTTCCGTGAGCACGGGCTTCTGAAGCTGAAGCTGTGAGCATAGGAATGAGGGAGTGGGCCGAGGGTGTGTGTGGAGTGGAGACTCCCTCTTTCTCCTCCCCTTCTTCCTCTAACTGCATCACGGCAGTCGCCCAAGCTGTTTTTTAGGAAGGAGTCTTGTTTCCTCCTTGTGAGCATTTCAATTCTCATTTCAAATCCTTTGATGCTGGGCACAAGTGTTGTGAAGTCTCCCCCAGCCGTGATCACTGAGGTAGCTCAGGGTGTGTAATAAGTTTAGTTATTAGTTTTGGGAGACAGTTGGAGAAGTTTCTCAGGTCTGTGTAGAGTATGTTGTCATCTCTCCATCTCCAGGACTGCTGTTTTTGTATATCTTATATCTACGGGTTGATACAAAGTTCATATTTGCAAGCGGTATAAAGTCCCTCTCAGTGTGCATATTAGTAGCAAGCCTCAGTCCAGTTCGTCATTGACCTGCCACTCTTGCTGACCCGTGGCTGTTGCTCCTCTTCCATGTCACACGCCAAGGATCTTGGAGGGCCAGCACCAGGGGCAGTGGCCAAGGGAGAGGGATCCCAGGGTAGGGGCAGGACCTCGGGGCCCAAGGCATCTCTGCGCACTCGACGCGGCAGAACTGTGTGGCCCCACAGGTCCTGCAGCAGCTCTGTGCCCCCCCCCACAGCATCACCACACCATTGGCGGCAGCTCCACGCTCACTGTGGTGGGACCACTCCTGGCTGTGGATCTGCATGATCCCCACAGTGGGACTGTTCCCCACAGCTCATGCCGCGAGAGTTTGGCTCCATGTTGTTGGGCTCCAGTTCCCAGCTTGCATCGGCGAGCACAGTGCAGTCTCCAGTCCAAAGTGGAAGTGCTGTGGAGCCTCTGGATGTCTGGATGCACTGAGGTAATGAGCAAAGGGCAGGGGCGTGCAACTGCAGTGGGCAAGGTGCTCGGGGTGGGCTGGCACCAGGCAGGGGCAGGTCTGAATGTGGCTAGGCTGGCGTGGCCAGTGGAAAAGGCTGTGACCATTCTACCGCTGCTCGCTCCGCTCTTGGAGTCAGTGCTCTGAGGTCTCCACAGCACTTTCTCACTGCTGCTGCTCCCTCTTTGGGTTCCCCCTCTGTTCTGGTTTTGGTCCAGCCTGCTGATCCAACTGCGACATGGCAGCCGCCTGAGCCGCTTCTCCGGGAGGGATCTGGTTTGCTCTTTCTGATGGCCTCAACTCTTTTCAGTACCTTCCTAGGTTCCTGGGACCAGAGAATTGACTTCTCTCCTTCTTGTCCTTCTGATGTTGCTATAATCCAGTGTTTGGGTGATGATCCTCTAGGAGGATCTTTTTGTTGCTTACCCAGTCACCATCTTCCTGGAAGTCTCAAAACTGTATTTTCTGAAATTGTACTTTATTCTACTTAAGCCTCTCTGGCTCTTCCTCTGTTTCTCTCTCTCTCTCTCTCTCTCTCTCTCTCTCTCTCTCTCTCTTATTGCTCTGTGTGGCCCCCTGTACCCTCCCTGGCACTCCTGGGGGCATCTTTTCACAGGACATGCCTCTCCACACAGTGCCCTCTTCCCTCGAAATGCCCGGGCCAGGATGGCCCAGAGCAGCCACGAGTCCCACTTTGTGGGCACAGGTGGGAAGATGCCCCAGCCTGGCCATAGCCGGCTCCTTTCTGCAGCCTCTCTGGCTGCTCTCTCAGCAGCCCACTCCTCCATGTCTTGATTTTTCTTCTTTACCTTTTGCATTTCTTTATCACATGCTTCAGCCAAAAAGGCCTTCCTTTTGCTTGGACTACTTTTGGGAGAACCTCAAGAAGACAATGGAAGGCGCTGTCTTTTAGTCCCCCATCAAACTCGGGTTTTGCCCTCCAGGGATGAGGGTCATGGGCTGTGCACCATCCTGGATGATGAAAGAAAAGTTTGCAGGTTGAGTGAACCAAGCACAGCAAGTGAAAGAAGGAAGGATGTACAGAGAAGAATCTGGTGCCCACAGGGAGCACCTGACCTTCACCCTCGCATGTGGCATGGTGCTGCCTGGGGAGGCTGCGTTTGCCAGTGACCTTGAGTCACACCAGGAGCCAGTGACCATGGGGAGCTGGCCATACCTGCAGAGTGGCAGGGGAAAACAGCCACTTCAGGAATTTCAATACGTGACTTAGACAAGGGGGCTGCTCTGTGGTCCACCTGGAGGCTGAGTGACCACAGCCAGCCCCGTGGGCAATCTGATTGATCAGTCCCCAGTCCTGCACGGAGGATGGAGGCCCACTCCCTGGCTGGCAGCATGCTGTCCACTGTCCTCCACAGTCCCCGGCCAGTGCCTGTCCTGAGTCACAGGCGGGCCAAGGAAGCTCCACCCAGGCATGGCTCACCGTGGACTCAGTCCTGCTCTGTATCTCCGAGCATAGCAGCTTTTGACCCACTCTGTGCATACCAACGAGTGGTGGAGTTGGAGCTCCGCCCCACTGGGGGTGTTGAGAGCCCCAGAACTTGTTGTCAGAAGTCAACGTCTTGAGGGAAGTGCCCTTCGCTCCAGGGTGCCCTTCATGCCTCCACGCAGGGACAGGTCTGCGATGCAGTCTCCTAGCTTCCTCACAGAACCCAGGGGGTGTGGTAGGGGCCTGCAGGCCTCTAAATAAACATTCATGGGCCCCTTCACTTGGAGTTACCAAAATCACCCAGCGAAAAAACCTACTGAGCGCAAGGGACAGAGCAAGTAAAGTGCTTAGGGGCTGATTCATTGAATTTGATCAAAAAATCTTTTAAATAAAGAGAAAATGCTTTGTGTTACATTATACTAATTGTATGATTGCGGGTAAATCATGTAATTTTTTTGTGTTTGAGTCTGATCTTTTCTAAAATTAAAAATAGTAGCTTTTCCATAGATACTAAGGATGGAAGAGTAGTCAAGAGAAAGGGTGAGTGAGAGGTATTACTAAAATTTTATCTCCAAGTGTCTGGCACATGGTACATAGTCCACAGGGAATAGCTAAGATAACCATAGTACTCTGAGACTTTCAGATGAATCACCCTTGGTAAACGTTATTCACCAGACTGATGACTGGCTGACATGTCTTACCTCAGCTATCCTTTATTTAAGAAGTCAGTTTCATCTCTGCGGATTTATAAGCTGAATATATTATCACAGTCTTAGGCAAATCACCACTATCAACTACATCCTAGCAGTTACCAATTTCATGAAAGTTGGTTTTTCTTCTTTTTCCCTTTATTTATTTATTTGTTTGTTTGTTTATTTATTTATTTATTTTGGTCTTTTTGAGACAGTCTCCCTATGCAGTTCAGGCTGTCCTTGAACTCACTATGTAGCCCAGGCTGACCTGGAACTCATGGTGTTCCTCCTGCCTCAGACTCCCAAGTGCTGAGATTATGGGCATGCACCACCACACCTGGCTTCCATGTAAATATCGATTTTAATGTGTATAAATTTTTAAATAATAAAATCAAACCACCTCATTTATTATACATGTATGTATGTATGTATGTATGTGTATATATATATATTTATATGTACATAAATTATTTATTTATTTATTTATTTTTGGTGGAGGGACAATCTTTATACCTCAGCTTTCCAGAGCTCTGGAATTACAAGCGTGCCTCCCAAACCAAGCTAAACCACCTTATATTTTGTATTTTTATTATTATAGTTCTTACACATTGTGTGAAATAAACTGATTCCAATGTTTTTTTGCATGGACTATGACCTGCACTTTCTAGCACAAAGAAAACGTGTGTGTGTGTGTGTGTGTGTGTGTGTGTGTAAGCTGAATCACTGCCTGTCCTTGGTCCACTCTTCCCCGCTCTCCCCCGCTCTCCCTTACTCTCCCTCCAGACCTTCACCCCCATCCGGTGGACCCGAGGAAGTACTGCCCCACCCTGCCCGCCCCAAGAGGCTTCGGAGCTGTGTCTGTTTCCGTGGGCACAGGACGTGTTGCCTAGGAGATGGAGGAGGAGCGGGAAGCAGGCAAAGCAGAGCTGCTGGCTGGACCGGCAGGTGTGGCCCCGGGAAGCAGGAATCGGTTTGGAGCCGGGCCTGGGTGCAGGGCGGGGTGGATGCCGAGTCAGGAGGTGCACGCCGGTCCCGGTGGGCCCCTCCGAACCGCCCGTGGGGACAGCGGAACCCGTAAAGTGGACCCCGCGCCCGGGGCTTTGCAGGCCGCTCGGCCCTGTGCCGCCCAGCCCATACTTTAGAAAGTCCTCGGTGTTTTCCTTACAAACGTCCGTTCCAACCTCAAGTTGGTGACAGGCAAATACTGGCAAAGCTTAGAAAGTGAAGAATAAACTTTCTTTCACATTCTCTTTAGACCAAAAAGGGGAAGAAAAACTATATGGTGTTGATCTGAGCTCAGGGCCCCGAGGTGATGCGTCACCCTTTGAACCGTGATGCTGGGACCCAAGCTCCCTATTTGTGGCCTTTATTCATTTTTGAGGGCTGTCATCCAAAATACCAAAGACCCAGGGGACAGAAACCAGTATTCTCACCAGTCTGGCGGTGGGAGCTGGAGCTCAGCGTGGGCAGCTGGGTGCAAAGGTCTCTCTTGCTCCTTGATTGCAGGTGGGCAGCTGCCCCTCCCAGGCCTCTGCATCTTCCCTCTGTATGTCACCTGGGTCCTTATGTCTTCTCACAGACCACTGGTCATATGGATGAGGGTCTGTATAACCCCTATCTTGACCTCCTCTCTCCAAATAAATCCCTTTCTGAGTGACCAAAACTTAGGGCTTTAACAAGTGCATGTGGGGAGGATCATTCAACCCATAACACAGGCCATTTATCAACATTTCAGGTTTAAAAGAGAAAAGATTCCCTGGGGTCTGCACTTGGAATGTGAACTAGAGGAACTCAGCCAGTTAGCTCATTGTGGAGAGAAAATTATTCATGAGCAGATGGGCCAGAAGCTCTCTGTGCTCCCGGCACAGGGATGAGTGAATGTCAGATTAAAGATGAGAGCAGAGAACAAACATTTGAACCCAGGAAGGCACATCACGGGAGTCGATCTCTAGCTAAACCTTCACTTTCAAGGTTACTGCTTAGTTTGTGGGCTGAAAGACTCTTGGTTTGCCTGAGTTTTTCTTTTAGTAGAAGTTGCTAAAGAAGCCGGCTCAGGGGGCCTGTGGGATCCACAGCACATAGTTTTGTTTGCTTCTGTCTTTAGGCTCAGGGGTGCAAACCTTTAAAATGAAATCTTGCCCTTCAAACCAGCTGCTTTTAAGCTCTATGTGATTTAAGTTCTGACCCGGCTTCTGACACACTTATCCCCTCGACTCTGGCATCAAGGCCGGAAATGGGGCCTGAGCCTGGTTTGCTGGGAAGAGCAACTGGGAGCTCACTGCTCCCCAATGGACAAGTTCTCCATTTCGTTCCATTCCACCCCCAAACTGTCACTAATGACTTAGGAATTAAGAACTGAAATAAATCCAGCTTCCTTTCAGAACGATTTTACTGGTTTAGATTTGGCAAGAGTCACATCCATCCCGCTCCCTTTCCGTCCTTCAGGAAACCATTGTGAAGCTCATCATTCATTGTGGGTGAATGGGAAGGCTTAGCTCTAAGACACTCTGGAGTCCACAGGTCCCCTGAATAGGCTGCTTACTGGTCAGCGCATGCTCACTGTTCATGGAGTTCTGTGAGGTGCACGCTCTTCCTGAGATCCCATGAGGCAGGCTTCTGTGGTCACACAGGGACCCTATGGTCCAGGTGACTCCACCACCGACCTTTATGGACATGTGGGAATACTCCAGACTCCTCTATGCCTCCTTAGGAAGTGAGCTCACCTCTCCCACCCCAGGGTGATGAAAGGGACAAGGTCTACTGAACACAACACTAACATTATTGTTTTGCTGTGGATGCATAGTAATGCTTATTGGGATAACTTGCCTCAATAGTTACCATAGATTCAGGAGTTACTCTTGGGCTTTATTGGACAGTGAGTTTTGGCTTTGGCTCACTGCATAAGAATTTGATAGAAAATCCAGAACATGACCAAGAAAAATTCAGAGAAGACAGAAAAAAGGATCAAAGAGGACATTGTACAGAAGATACCAAATCACTGGATTATCAGGGAAGATACTAAATTGCCTGTGAAGTCTTATGTTTTCTAAAGCCAAAGAAAATTAGCATAGGAATTATGGAAGAAATAAACAATGTTGGAAGCAAGCAAGCCACCAGACATTTGGAGACCATAGTTGACGGCAAGGTGGGAGGAAAAATAGAAACAGGATGCTTCCAAAATATGCAAATGCAGCATATAATAAGATTACCTTAGCTTCACTTAACTGTTATATTTAGTATTTGTAAAACTGTCATTGGCTCCTAAAAGTAATTGGGTCTTCCCACTTTTAAAAAATTTGTGATAAGCACAATAATTGCTGATACCCATGTCACAGCTGAAATAATTTACTCAGAGCAAAAGAATTTTAAAGCAAAATGTTTTTTCAAGTCACATCCATGCTGTGATGCCTCCTCTGCCCATGTCGTGATCTTTGTGATGTCACCTTCCAGCCATACCAAGTTCTCCTCAGGAATCCTGAACCTTCTCCAGCTCCACTGTGTCATAAATAGAAACATTTCTGGTCCTGCACAGATGTGAGGTTCTGATCATGTGGGTTTCTATGAAAAATGGGTCTGTTTATAATTCTATAGTTAATTCCATGATCTGCACAGTTCTACTTTTTACCTACAACCGAAATGTAAAGGTGACTCTCCACTCATGCCGAAGTAATCAATTATGTGTTAAAATCTGAACTGGAGATTTCTTCTTCCTCCCGCTTCTGAAGTAGGAATTGACTGAAAGACAATGGCAGAAAGAGTCCTGCAGAAGTTAGATGTCCTGAATGTGCAGGCAAAGGCTCTCCTGGACAGACGGGCAAAGGTAGGTAAAGCAAGCACCAAAATACAATTTAATCATTAAGATACTCACATTTCACATGCAAGTGATTTTGCTTTGTGGTTGATGATGTATTCCTCTGAAGATGTAATTTATAAAAAGCAAATAAAATTAGAAGAGTCATTTATCTAATGAAATAATTAAGTAAATAGACAAATAATCAATAGATAGCTATTGTTTATGATATGTACTAACCTCGCCTAAAATAAAAATAGAACTACTCTGTCAGACACTACACATGACTGCTTGTACATTCTTGCCAATATATTAAACGCAGACAAAGCTAGTCAGTAGATAAGAGGGCGGGACTATCTGCCACACTTACTGAATTAAGAGTAATTAAAATTTATAGAAGCAAATGAGATACATTTAAAAAGGCAAGACCCAGAGTTCAAGAAAACAAAAGACTGTAATTCTCAAAACCCAGACTTTTGGTATATATGAGCAATTTGATTTTGATTCACTGGAAATCTTAATTATGTGTTGTATGACCATCTTTTAAAATTTCTCTTTCTTAATGTATAAATGTAAAACTTACTTTTGAAAGTAAGTTAGCACCTAGCGATATATTACAAAGTTATACATAAAGAAAATTAAATACAGAAAAAAATGATTAGTCTTGGGCCTTTTTCCCTGTAAATTTTCTTTCTGAGGAAAACAAATTTTAACAGATGGAGTTCATTCACCCACATACTCTTTTGTGCTCTTACAAAGATACACATACACACAGATGCTATCTTGCATGTAAACTTAGGCAATTTATAATGTAAATATACATCAGTATAGGAAAGTAGATTTTTATCTATTTCCTTTTTAATGCAAATAAAAAGTACCTCAATCACTTTGGTAATTTTTTTAAAAATTGTTTTACACTGTAAACAAAAATAATGGACTCACAGGAAGTTGCAAATAGTGAGCAGGAAACCCACATTCTCCTCACCTGGGTTTCCTGCAGTGGTGACCTAGTGGTGAGGTAGCGCAGTATTAGACCAGGATGCTGACACTCACAGGTTTCACTCCGTTTTCACCAGGGTTTAGCCTGCTCCCTTCATGTGGGTGCCTGTGAGTGCGCAGTCCCGTGAAAGCTTGCCCTCCTCCCACAACTCTTTCCTGTTACTCCTGGGTAGTATCCCACCCGCCACCTCTATCTGTGGCTACTGCTGAATTGCTTCCCTCTCTACAATTTTGTAATCCTGAGAAGTTTCTGTAATAGAGTCATTCTGGAGAAGGACCTCTTTGCCAAGCGCAATGCAGTCCTTGAGGGTCCCCGGCTTGCTCGAGAACCTTTCTCCTGTGCTCAGCAAGATCCAAGCTGTGGGTTTGGTCTGAGGGCCCCCAAATCCACAGGTTCCCCTTCCCTGCACCTCAGCTGGAAGCTGCCCCGGCCTAGGAGGTGCACTGGCTCGGAGAGGTCACCTTTGCCTTCCTTCTTTGGGGTCCTGTCCGCTCCATGCTTTCCCATGCTTGCAGCGTGGGGAATATATTCTGGTATATTCTGATTTTCTGGCTCTTTACAGCAGGAGCTAATTTCTGCAGAATTGAATACTTCTTGGGCAACAGGAGAAGTTTCCATTTCCTTTGACTTTGCTTCTAAATTTTCATCTCTTTATTCCTCTGTTCTTTGCCCTGAGAGAAATTTATAAGAAAGTATTCAGCTCCTTAACTCACATTTTAGCTATGCCTCTTTCTTCAGCCCACTTGTTTAAGTATTTTAACAAAGTCCTTTTCTGATTGCTGCTTCTTTCCCCTCCCCCCTTCCTTCCTTCCTTCCTTCCTTCCTTCCTTCCTTCCTTCCTTCCTTCCTTCTTTCCTTTCTTCCTTCCTTCCTTCCTTCCTTCCTTCCTTCTCTATTGCCCCTCCTTGTCCTCCTCCTTCCTTATCTATCCCTCTTCCTCTTCTTACTCTTCCATTATTCCATACTGGGGATTGAACCCAGGGCCTCTGCACTGAGCTACACCCCTAGGCCTATTTATTATTGTCTTGGTTACTTTTCTCTCTTATTGCTGAGACAAAATACCCAACATCCAAAATGAAGGAAGGAAAGGTTTATTTAGCTTACAGTTTGTGGAGGTTTCAGTCCATACTTGGCTGGTTCGGAGACACAGTGGCACATGGCAGAGGGCAACAGTTCATGGTGGCGGTACACAGCAAAGCAACAGTGCAAGAAGGGAGGAATGGCAGCCAGCAGCCTCTTTCTCTCCCTTACATGTACAAACTATCCGCCCTAGGGTGGGTACAGCTCTCACATCCATAATCCCACCATTGGATTGTGGATCAGCCATAAACTCCAAAAGCCATCCCATAACTGCATGAAGCTTTGGGGGAACATGCAGACACAAACCAGAACAATTATTTTGAGACAGGACCTCGCTAAGTTGCTAAATTGCCCTGACTGGGTGAGCCTCCTGCCTCAGCCTCCCAGAGCACTGGAATTATATGAATGTGCTAACACAACTAGATTTCTGTCTCTTTGTCTTCATTTTTTATTTGTTTTGTCTTGGTTTGGCTTTTTGAGGCAGGGTCTCACTGTGTAGCCCAGGCTGGCCTCAAACTTGTGGTGATACTCTTGCCTCAGCTTCCTGAGTACTGGAATTACAGGCATGTGCCACCATGCCCAATACTCTGCCTCTATTTCTGCCTCTATTTCATGCATCTAGAAAGTTTGTGTGAATCACCAAGTGTAAGCAGGAAGGGAATGGTGTGGACAGAGAGATGCCTGCTGTGGTTCTAGTAACTATACATCAATGTTTGCTAAAGTCCATGTATGGATGTTTTGTTCACCTCTGAACTTTACAATTAGAAGGGAGCCTGAGATCATCTGGTCCAACACCCCCTTCCAGAGGTGTGAAAAGAATTCCTCAGGTCACCCAGCAAAGGCATAAAAAAGTTCATGCACAAATGCCTAGCTCGAGATCTGTAATGCTTTTCTATTACTGCCTGGCACATTAATTCTGTGTGTGTGTGTGTGTGTGCGTGCGTGCATGCGTGTGTGTGTGTGTGTGTGTGTGTGTGTGTGTGAGCATGCGTGCATGCATGGAGCAAGATTAATGTTTGTCCATACAAGCTTTTCCCTATAGGAAAAGTATTTTTTTCTACTTTGCCTTTGCTGCAGAAAAACAGGCTTCAGAATGAAGAGACAAAAAAGACCTTGGTTATCCCCCTGACATTTGACTTTCATTTGGAATTTCAAGAGGCTCTTGCTGTACCCACGTCTAAGACAGCATCGAAGATCAGAGCAGATAAGTCACATGACACTAAGAAACCAAAAAAGTAACTATCATAATGACTTCACATTTTCAGCCTGAAGGTTTAAAGCATTACTTTGTATTGTTTTATATTGAGTTAAATATACAACTATTCTAAATACTCCTAGTTTATAAAATATGTAATATGACAGTTTACTAGTATAGAGAGTATTTGCAGTTCTAAAATTTTAAAGAAAAGCCCTTCTTAAATTCAATTATATTTCTCCAAATTAATGCCAGGATTTTTTTTCAGCCTTTGCACTGAGCTAAATCCTTCTTTTAAAAATTTTTTTTAAAAATGCTTTTTCAGTCAGAATCTCCTAAATTGCTAAATCACCCAGGCTGGGCTCAAACTTACAATCCTCCTGCCTCTGCTTCCCAGAGTGCTAGGATTACAGGCATGTGCCACCACGCCTGGGTCCAGGATTTATTTTAAATAACTAAGGTGGAGAACATACACACAATTGTGTATGTATATGACCTATACACTCAGGATATGTGAATGCCATTATGTTACACTGTAATATAGGAGCAACAACCCATTAGATTCATTTAAAGAGAATGGTGGTTTATGGTGGTATTTTCCAGAATAATACTGTTGCTACTGCTTTCTCCTCAGATCAGAGCATTTCCTGCATAGTTGAGAGAGGCATCCTTGATTCTGTGTGAGTGACAGGGTAACCCATCAGCAGCTGGGTAATGTTCCTTTTTTTATTTTTTTCTGACTTTTTGAGGCAGGGTCTTGCTTGCAGTTCAGGCTGGCCTTGAGCTCATTTTGTAGCTCAGGTTGATCTTGAACTTGTGACGATCCTCCTGCCTCAGCCTCCCAAGTGCTGGGATTACAATTGTGCACCACCGTACCTGGCGAATAATGTTCCTTTGGAGTCCAGATTGGCTGATTCTAAGTTTGAGGCCAGAGGCAAAGTCAGTTTTAGCTGTAAAGACAAAGAGGCACCTATTTCAGAGATTTGGAGAATGAGTTTGGCTTGATCAGTGTCCAGAGAACTAAAACCACCACCAAGGACAAAAGAGGACATATCTTAGTCATTTCCCGCTGCTGGGACAAAACCCCCGATGCCCACAACTCCCGGGAGGAGGGGCTCACTTGGCTCACCAGGCTCAGTCTGCAGTCATCCCGCTCCAGGGCAGGGACTGCACGGTGGAGTCGGCGGGGTGGAGGACATCTGCTCACCCAGCGGCAGCCAGGAAAGGGCATCTTGGCTGGAGGTGGTCACTAGGGCGAGGCCTGGAACTCACCAATCTGGGGCATATTGGCAAAATGATGTAAACCCTGTTGTCACCTCAGTGTCCACTGAATACCCTGGATCAGTCACTTCAAGCTGGTCTGACCAATGCCACAAACTGCACAGAAAGTTATTTCTCATAGTTCTGGGGGCTGGACCACCCAAGATCAAGACACTGGCAGATCCAGACTGTCTGAGGCAGGCAGTCCTGGTTCTCGGGCAATGGTCTTCT